>PVJH01001069.1:19622-158405 GCA_004026705.1 Nesogale talazaci
AAAACAAAACAAAAAAGGAGGGAGAAAGCGGAGCTTATACCAAGGGCTCAAGGGGGAAACATTTGGAAATGAAGATGGCAACGTGTACAAATATGCTTGATACAAACGATGTATTGAATGATATAAGAGCTGTACGAGACCCCAATAAAATCACCGGGGGAAAAAAAAATATTTTTAGTTTAATGAGCTTCACAGTTTGCAAAGCATCTTTCTGTCCACGATGCCATTTCAAAGCTGCTAACTCCCCAGTGTAGGCAGGGCTGTTCTTAATAGCTCCGCGTATAAAAGGAGGAAACAGAGTCGGGGGAATTGGGCTACTTCTCGTCACCGTTAACGTTGGGCCCAAGATTCAAATTCAAAGTCGAATCTGCCACATCCTCTTGTTAAAGCCAAGTGTGACCCAGCAGCCTCCAAGAACCCTTCCAGAACTTCCAAGCAGTTGCCAAAGGCGTCCAGGCCACTTTGGATGAGGCCTCGCCGTCTCCCTTCCCAAACGCCCAGGGAGGATCGCGGCCACGTTCGCGGGGGAGACCTTCCCCTCCCGCAGTGACGCGACGGGTGACGCCATACAATGACGTGTGATGTGCCCCGCGCCACGCCAGGTGCCCGTAGTCCAGGCACATCCTGGCGGCTCCGCTCCAGAAGCGCGGCGGCTCCGGGTCGGCGGGGAAACAGCCGCCGCCCCCCTCCCCCACCGGGGGAACCATCAGGCCGGAAGCTTTCCCATCTCGGCCGCCCGCGGCCGAGCGGTTGCTACGTGACGCCATCGCGCAGGGCGCGTGCGCGGCCACGGCGCTGTGCGTGCGAACGGGCGCGCGCCGCGGCGGCGGCGGCGGCGACGACGGCGGCGACGGCAGCAGCCGAGGGGGCGGTGGCTACGAGGCGAGTGCGGAGCAGGCGGAAGGAGCATCTGTGGCGGCGCTCGGGTCCCAGAGGAACATTGTTGGGGTGAGTCGCGGGGGTCACCCCCCCGCCCCCCCCCCCCCCCCCCCGGGAGAGGGGCGTCCTGGCCGCACCTGCTGCGCGGGCGCGGGGACGCGCGCCCCCACCGTCCCCGCGCGCGCCGCCCCACGCCCCTCTACCGCTTTTCCCCGGGGGCGGGGGGGAGCCGAGGGGACGGGGCCTGGGGAGGGTCAATTTCAGGACGGGGGGGCGCCCCGGGAACCGTAGCCAAGGGGCCAAGGGAGGCTGTTGCCTTGTGGGAAGCGTGTCTGGGCTCTTGGCGGGGGGGTCCCTGACAGGCCCGCGAACAGAAGCGTTCGAATCCCGGAGAAGCCCGGGGCCTCAAACTGAGCAAGAGGTTGCCCAGGACCAAGAGGAACCCGGGCCACCCGGCCTGTGGTTTGGAAAGTTGGCAACGCGCGGGGCCGCCGGCGGCCTTGCGCCGGCCAGGCCCCGCGCTGGCGCCGGTTGTTATGGGGAGAGTTGTGAATCAGTGCCTGCGTGCGCCCGCAGACACACCCACGACCCGGGGAAGGAAGGCTGCCTTGTCAGTGCCGACCTGGGACAACAACCGACCTGTTGCCTTTAGTTTGCAACTTCGCAGGTAATAGGCACGTGCTTGGTGCACGTGTAGAACGTCAGCTGCGTGCCCTGGACATGTGTATTATTTTGTTGCCACCGATTTGGGGGCCGGGGGACCGGTATCTATCCTCACTTTTAAGTTTCTCAGGCACACCTTTGAAGTTTTCGGGCCCGCAACCGTGTTGTGCTTCTGCCATTGGGAGAGCCAACAGGGGGTGGAAGTCTTGTTTTTCTCTTTCCCTTCAAAAGTGATGCAGACGTGCTATTTTCTAGGCAGAGAATACAGACCGTCCAACGTGTGGACTTGAAAACGTGGGTGATAAGAGCACCCTGAGGGTTCGCACCCCAATACACTGGACACCTTTATGGGTAGATATGTGGCCGTGGTGGTTACCATCCCAGGGAACTCCCGTCACAGGTAACTCCCATCACATTGGAAATGAAAAACGTCAGTCTTTTCTTTGTAAGACAATACCTTGAACCGACAAGGAGATGAAACTACAGAAACAATCTTGATAGGAACAAGAAAGATGGGACAAAATTATGTTCTCTTAAATTTTCCTGTCGCACGAAAATTCTTTTGACTTCATTTCAAAACCGGGAATCCGTAAAGTTAAAGTTAAATCCGTAAAGAACCAGGGTCTTGGTTCTTGGAACCCTGAAAAGCTTTGCTCTGTCACTCGTAGTAGTATCAAAATGACAGTACTTCTCTGAACTGTAATCGTTTTTTGGACAAGAATTGTGTCTGTTTTCTTCACTATATCTCCAGCACCTAAAGAAGTGGGTGGCGTGGAGTAAGCAGGCAGTGGATACTTGTTCCATGTCACAGTGTGTGTACGTGTACAAAAACAAACTGCCATGGAGTTGATTGTGACTCATAGCGACCCCCGAGGCAGAAGCGACCTGCCCTTGTGGGTTTCTGAGATGTAACTCTGGAGCAACTGGTGGTTTCGAACTGCTGGCCTGTGCTTAGCAGCTCAGTGAATAGCCACTGTGCTACCAGGGCTCAGCCTTCAAGTACTTAATTACACGTGTTCTCTCTGCTTCTTCTTATGCTAAATGTGGGAGGAGGTTTCTCCAGTTAGAAATGACATAGAAGATCTGGCTTTTTTCCCTTTAAAAAGCAGTCTAGCATGGGGGAGGGGCATGGGGAGGGAGGGGAAATATGGGGAGCTGGTATTGGGGGTTTAGGTGGATGGACGCATGTTTTGAGAGTGATGATGGCAACAAGTATGCAAATGTAGTCTGCATACTATTGACCTATGTATTGATTGTGATGGCAGTTGTATCAGCCCCCAATAAAATGATTTATCTCTCTATATCTATTTATTTATCTATCTATATAAAAGCAGTCTAGCTAGGGGAAGAAAACAACAACATACATATATAAAATAGTTATGAAATCATACGAGATAGTATGCAAGCCAGTACTAAACTGGGAGGACTGCTAAGTGCAGTGGAAATTCAGAAAAATCATTTGTTTGGGATGGGTGTTAGGGAACTCTGTGGAAGTGGGAAAAAATCTGAGCTGATCTTTGAAAGAAGTATAAAATTTGAATTAGAAAACAGATAAGAAATCATCTGCTGAGCAAACGGTGTGAACGGGGTCACTGGGAGATTTATATGTGCAAGGATTGGGGCAGAATTTCTCTGCTGAGGAAATTTTGGAGACCGAATGTGTAATGGCTCGTGAGGGAAATGTTAAAGGTAGAATTGGCAGCAACCCACTGATGAGAAGAGGAAGCCTGCTTGCAGTGTGGAATGGGAGTTGACTTAGAGTTTTTGACAAAAAATAACTGTTATCCTTGATTAAAACCGAAGGCTATGGTGGTTGAAGCAGAAAGCACACTGGTGGTGCAGTAGTTAAGTGCACCGTGGCTAACTCGAAAAGGTTGGCGTTCCAACCTACCAGCTGTTCTGTGGGAGAAAAGACCTGATGAAATGTCCCTGTAAAGCTATAGCCTAGGAAACCATCCTGTGCAATTCTGCGCTGCTGAATCGGCTTGCTGAGTCAGAACCCACTTAAGGCCCCTCCACAACTGCAAAGGTTGATTCTGAATCCGACTGTTGAATATTTTTAATTTCAAATGCCAGTTGGAATACGTGCCTCACCAAATGCATGTAAGTATCCCTGGTCATCCAGTGCTTTAAGCAGTGAGTTGCTAACCAAGCTGGTAGCATAGCTGCTGAAACGCTTGGGTGCTAACTAACCCAGCATCTTACCAAACGGTTGCAGTTTTAAGCCATTGGTGGCTCTGTGGGAGAAAGGTGTGGCAGGCTTTCAAACCAAAGCCATTGTATTCAAGTCCATGCGGGCACATAGCAAGTCTATAGGCTAGATCTGTCCCGTATGATTTGCAAGGCTATAATCCTTATGGACAGGGACTGCCACTTCGTTCTTCCCAGGAAACAGCTGATGGGTTCAAAGTGTTGATCGACCACTGAATCACCAAGGACTTCTTCCTGTAAGGATGAGTTTTGCCAGTCCTGTGGAGGCGCTCTCTGCCCTGTAAAGTCACTACAAGTCAGAATCAGTTCAGTGGCAATGGGTTCTCTTGTGTCTCGTCAGTAGTACGTATCCCAGTTTCTGAAATCAGCTTGATTTGCTCGGGCATTTCCATTGGAAATGTCCTGAAATGATAGACCAAAGCAGCCAGCTAACTGGCTCAGTGACAGTTTCTCTTAAGATTCTCTCTTAGAGTGGCCCATGAGTTTTGCGTCTACTGCCGACCATTTAACAGATACAAATCATGTTAGGTGGGAAAGGAGTGCATCTGAAGTACAACATAAAAAAATATGGTCGGAAAATTTAGAGACCGATCAATGATTCGCCTGTTGAATATTGGACTTTTAGTATACCATTTTTGTTGTTACATGAAATCTCTTGTGAGTGATGCTTAAACATGAAGTTGAATTACTAAACATGTAAAGTGAACACAGCAAATGCTGTGTTATTTAACAATTCAGTAACTATTTGTTGGAGGTTGGTTTTGGCTTGGCTCTGTGTGGGGTGCTGGGAGGACAAAGAATAATAAGACATAGTGTATTTCCTAAGATGCTATGTTCATCAGAATAGATAAAAAACTAATTATTATAAGTGTTAGTACTTGCGAATAAAGAAAATGGGGATAGAAAATGTAGAGAGTCTGGGAAAGTTCAGAAGGAAAGAAGATGGGATTTAGCTTCAAGATTAGGTAGAACTTTGCCACAGGTAAAGAGAAGAAAGAGGTATTTATTTATTTATTTATTTATTTTTGTTTTTTGGTTTGGTTTTGGGGCATCACTGCCCTCTGGTGGTGGGAGTAGGAGGCCCAGCCTTGCTGCTGGATTTGAACCTCCAACCCAGTGGGCCACAGTCCTGCGCACAACCACTACGCCACCGGGGCTCAGCCTAGAAAGAGGTTGTTAGTGGTAGAATGTTCATCTTCCACATGGGAGACCCACGTTCTGTTCCCTGTTGATTCACGTCTTGTACTTCAGACTAATGTGGACTGTGAAGAAACACCTGCTAGTCTGCGTTTGAAAACCAGGCAATGAAAACTCTGTGAACCACTGTATCCCAGTCCACCTCAATCGTGGCAGGCACAGGGCTGGACAGCGTTTTGTTCCTTTTTCGCATGGGCTTACCATGAGTTGGAATCGACTTGACGGCAACCACCGGTAGCAGCAAGAAAGGAAAAAGCATTCAGGCAGGGAGAACAGCATGTAGCAAAGGGGTGAGGCAGAGAAAGGAATGCAGCTGGAGTCAAAAGGGAGGGTAGTCCAGTCTAAAAATGTTAGCCTCGTCCCCCTTCCACCTGTGACCATGGAATGTCATGGAGGGTAGGCTAATCAGATCAGATAGTTAACTGGCAGTTAATGGGCAGATTGCCTTAGATCGGAGAGTCAGGGAGAGGAGGTAGATTGTAGATGAGAGATTTTGAAGAGCAAGACTGAATGGGAGGCATTGTAGAGGTGATGGAAAGTGAGCAGTCAAAGATGACATGTCACCCAATTGAGTAATAGGTGATTGTGACATTTGAAAACACAGGACAGTGCTGTGGGGAGAAGAAATCATGATATATTAATTTTAAGGTCCCTTTGGGGAGTTTAAATGGAAAGATCCACTAGATAAATGGAAATTTTACTCACTATGAGAGGGTTAGGGTAAATTGTAATGTAGGTGTCAGCTGAGTCTATGGGAGAGGCACTTGTGTAGGAGGTGAGTTAACATCTTGGACACGAGAATTTGGGAGACAGGAAAGTAAATTTCCCTGGTGCTATTTACTGCTTAGGTGACCGCAGGTAATTAATGCTACAAATCCCACATTCATCTGAAAGGTGGGGTTACTAATATTTTATTGTTTTAGAAATTAAGTAAAGTAGTATGTCTAGTGATTAGCACAATGCCAGCTAGTAAATGACAGTGTTGTTTTTATGATGTGTTGTAATATTGATAAATGTAGATGTAGGTAGTAGAAGATGGAACAACTCAAAAAAAATGGAGAGTTAAGAGCTATAAGGATGAAGAATGGAACTAGTAGAAATAAACACTAACATAACTTAGTGTTTAAACTTGGATCAATTCTCAGACTTGGATGTGCATCAGAAATCCTTAGAGACTTGAGTAAAGCACACCTTTCTGGGCCCCACCCTCCTTGTTTGTGATTCTGTCAATCTAAGGAAGGCTCATGAATTTGCATTTAGACCAATTTTCCAGCTGATTCTAATGCTGCTGTTCCCTGGACCACACTTTGAGAGCCTCTGTCTTTGAAGGTGAGTGAAAGAAGACCCTGCAAAGAGGTTAGGTGTATGGAGAACAAGAAAAAAGGTTACAGAAAAGGGAAGCAACACCCACAAGATCCTGTAGACCCACCAGTCTGCTTTCCAGGGCTGTAGACCTCAACTCTTTCCTGTTTTTGTTTCCGAAATTTAGTATAGTGCTTGGCACAAAGCAGCATTTGAAAGAACTGTTGAAGCTGCTTAATTATCCTAGTGTGTGCATATTCTTCACACACAGATTTCATTCCATCTTTGTATCCCAGCTCAGCCACAGAATGATGCTGCTAATTTTACACGCAGAATAACTGCAGATAGTTTCTTTCAGATAGTGTTATGACACTGTCAGATAGCGTTATGACACTCGGTACTTTCACTTTTTGTTAGATTCACTCTGTGTCTCTCTGTCACTACTCACATGTGCTCTTACCCCCATTCCCGCCTTATTCCCTCCTCCCCTCAATTGCAGAGAGTCTAAATTAAAACTTGGCAGTAACATTTCAAGACTCCAATATGTGTCCTAGGCACCATGGAGTTTTATTAGCAAATAATATATTCCCTACCCCTGGGAAATTGGTGATAAGATGGACAAAATAGCAGTATCCAATGGAAAGAAACAGGAAGAGATGTAATTCCAGAAACATGTAGAAGCAGCAGAACCTAAGACATGATCTTTGTTTGCAGACATACCTTCTGTCATTCATGTCTCAGAGGACATTTGGCTTTTAGCACAAATATTCATATGAATCTCTGGTAGTGTTCAGTGTATAAGGAAATCAAACAATAGTCGTGGTAAAATGCAAACTTTTTTTTTTTTTGCAAACATTTTTGTAAAGGATTTCAGGATTTAAATTGGAGTCCTGTGACTCATAAGTAGCTACTCAATGCTTTCTGACCGCTGATTCTCTCTTTTACTTTTTAAAATAACATTTAATTTTGATTTACTATTGTTGGGAACTGCAATGTGCCGGGCAGTCTGTGAGCACCTAACATTAGTTTGGGGATGTGAGGTTATATAAG
Organism: Nesogale talazaci; assembly: GCA_004026705.1. Classification (NCBI taxonomy): domain Eukaryota; kingdom Metazoa; phylum Chordata; class Mammalia; order Afrosoricida; family Tenrecidae; genus Nesogale; species Nesogale talazaci. Next base: position 26,925 of record PVJH01001069.1, read on the forward strand.
TGAGTGTATACACGTATACATCCTGTTAGTGAGAAAATCTAAGATCTGAATTTTACAATATTGAATTTTTATTGATATAAACTGACATTGGAACCTTGAACTTTAATCCACTCAGCCCGTAAATAAGGAGCCCATGAAAAGTCTAGGGCAGGGGTTGGCACACTGCAACTTGTGAGCTATATGCGGCTCTTTCAGTGTGAACGCGCGGCTCTGAAGTCACATTGAAAACATTTGAAGCTGATTATTTCATATTACGGTGATTTCATTTGTTTGGAAAAATATATTTAAGCTTGAGTGATTTTAAAGTTGTAAGGAGGGACAGGATTAGCTCTTCAGTCTCAAGAGTTTGCCTACCCTTGGTATAGGGAAATGTACCTGATCTCTTGTTCTTGTTCTTAGCAGTCAAAGAATGTACAGGGGGCTTCAAGAAGTTTGCAGAAAAGTCTCATTTTTTTAATCTATTCTGTTTTCTACAGACATTTGAAAGCCCTTATATAATTTGGTAGACGAGAGAAAAGAAAATAGAATACTACATAGAATGTTTAAGTACTATATAAATACTGATTACACTAAGTACTCTAATTTTTTTTAATTTAATTTAAAAAAAATCAGTTTATTAGGGACTCATACAACTCTTCTATTGTTTTTGGTTTTTTTGGGGCATCACTGCCCTCTGGTGGTTGTGGGAGCTATCCAGCGCGGCTCCTGAGAGCCGCTGCTGGATTTGAACCGCCAAGCTTGCCAGCCGCAGTCCCGCACTCAACCACTTACGCCACCGGGGCTCAGCCCCCATAGAACTCTTAAGATCAATACCTACATCAATTGTATGCGCACCACATTTAGTACTCAAATTCTTCAGGACTGACTAGGTACTCAGTTTTGATTTCAACTTATAAGTTATTGTAATGTTCCATAAGTTATAGCATGTCATAAGTTCACGTTAACATTTTGGAATGGCTTTTATTTATTTATTTGGCGTGACTTTTATATGGACGTGACACAAAAACATTCTGTGCTTCCCCTCCCTTTTATTATAGTACATAGAACCAAAAGAGGCAGTAGTAGCTATTGTTTATTGCCAGATCCTTTGTGCAGATCATTTAGTTTTTATAATAATTGTACATATTGGGTATTCCTCAGTTCCCCCTTTTTTGTACTAACTATGCAACTGAATCTCCAAATGTGAAGGATACTTTGCATGTGGTTGTGGCCTGTGAAAGGAGGTTGGCTGGAGGCCCTCCCTGAGACTCTGGAGCCCAGTGCTCTTTCTACTTCGTGGAGACTCCTGCCTGTTGTACAGGGCACTAGTGTGACTGCCCAGAGCCAGAAATCTTCTCTTGTTTCTGGTGATTTGGGACAAGTTGGAGGAGTTAGACTGTTCATAACTGCTTGAATGACTGGGAAGTACTTTAGAAACCTCTCTCCTTGAGTAAGTGTGTTATTAGTTGATGTCAAGGTACTCTGGCACATAATGGCCTTATATGGAATAAAAGATCCCTTTTATTGCAAATCATAATCTCTAGAAGGCGTTGAGAATAAAGGCTCCCTCCATACACTTGATTTGGTAAGGAAGCCTTTTCAGAACACATCTCAGTTGGGGTTCTTGGGGGCACTTTATTTCTTTGTGTGTGTGTGTGTGTGTGTGGGCCTCATTGCCCTCTGGTGGTCGTGGGAGACTCCCATTGCCGCTCCTGAGAGCTGCCGCTGGATTTGAACCGCCAAGCCCGCGGGCCGCAGTTCCGCACTCAACGACTTAGGCCACCGGGGCTCAGCCTGGGGGCACTTTTATTTCTTTTAGCAACTTATTAAATCATGATTTCACTGCTCCTTTTCATTATCCCTCCTCCTAACGTCTGGACTCCCTGGATGGTACAGAGGGTAAGCACCTGGCTAATAACGGCAGGGTTGGTGATTAGAACCACCACAGAGGCGTGCTGGAGGCCAGGCCTGGGAATCTGCTTCAGAAAGGTCACGACCCTGCAAACAGTGGAGCAGCTCTGCACACAGGCTGCTGGGAGTTGGTGTGAACTCAGCAGCAAGTAACCCACCCACCCCCATACACATTGATTGCACGCCTACTTTTTTCTTTGAACTTTCTTTCTATGTAATTTCAGACTTAGAGAAAACTTATAGGGTGATCACCAAGACTTCTCATAAAACCTTAAGTTTTCCAATGTTAACATTTTCCCATGTTGGCTTTTCTTGGTGTAAAGAATTGTTGAGCAGTTGTGAGGTTGTGGATAGTCACCCTATCCTTCAGTGCGCTTTTCCTGAAAAATGAGTAGCAGCTGACCCCTTTTTAATGATCGAAACTAGGAGACCTGCAGACCTCAGTCACATGCCATCAAGTGGCTTAACCCTTTGTAACAATTAACTCTCCCAAACAAAACAAAACCCAACAAACAAAAACTGGTCTATTTTACTCTGGAACAGTTCCTCAACTTGTGTCTTTTGTATATTGACTTTTTTTGAAAACTATACACCAGTGGTTCTCAACCTTCCTAATGCCGGGACCTTTTTTTATTTTTTTTGGGTGGGGGGGGGCATCACTGCTCTCCGGTGGTGGGAGTAGGAGGCCCAGCCCCATTGTTGGAATTGAACCTCCGTCCCAGTGGGCCGCAGTCCTGCACACAACCACTACGCCACCGGGGCTCAGCCTGGGACCTTTTAATACAGTTCCTCATGCTGTGGTGACCCCCAGCCATAAAATTATTTTCGTTGCTACTTCATAACTGTAATTTTGCTACTGTTATGAATCATCATGTAGATATACATATCTGATATGTAGGATGTATTTTTCATGGTTACAAATTGAACATCATTAAAGCATAGTGATTAATCACAAAAACAATATGTCATATAGTGAAATATTTACTTCTAATAACAAATGAAATGTTGTCTTGAAGCATGGTGTAGCATGGGTATTAGTCTTCACGCCTGGTACTCGTCGTATACCCATGTGCATGTGGGCGGACCTGCCTGGAGACATAGAGGAGCAGTGTCTCAGTTCCTAAGACCATGGGAAACGTGTTTTCCAGAGGTCTTAGGCAACTCCTGTGAAAGGGCCGTTGGACCCCCAAAGGGGTCACAATCCACAGATTGAGAACTGCTGCTATAGATCTTCTTCTTCCTCTTTTTTTTTTTTTTTTTGTGGCATCACTGCCCTGATGGGAGTAGGAGGCCCAGCCTTGCTCCTGGAGAGCTGCTGCTGAATTTGAACTGTCAACCTTGTGGACCACAGTCTCGCACTCAACCACTTCGCCACCAGGCCTCAACCAATCTTTTAAAATTCTCTAGAATGTTTCTTGCTTGAGGTTTGGTGTTTCCTCATGATTATGTCCACATTATGCATCTTTATATAATACAGAAGGAATGTAATTTTCTCAGTACTTCTCCTGTGGGAGAAAGGTGAAGGTTTCAACTCCCAGAGAGAGTCTTGGGAATACCCAGGGGCAGTTTGACCCTGCTTTTGGGGTCACTGTTAGTTGGAACCCACTCCACATCAGTGAGTTTGAATTTGTGTGTGTGTGTGTTTCATTTTAGGAAGCTAATAATTGATTTCTTTTCTCAGAGATGTTAACTTTGATCACATAGTTATGATGACTTCTATTTTTCTCCATTGTAAAGTTACTTTTTCTGACTTTGCAAAAGTATCTTCTGGAAGGCACTTTGAGACTATATAAAATCCTGTTAAATTTGAGACTTTTATCCACTAGTTTTTGCATCCATTGATGATTATTTCCTGAATAAATTAGGATTACAATTGTTGTCATACAAGGTTTTCTAATTCCATCATTTCTTCTACATTTATTAGTTGGCATTACTCAAATAATATCACTACAAATTCCTAGATTTTTATTTGATATTGTGAGTTATAATTTGGTACTACTGTTATTAGTACTTGTTCTTTTTTTTTTTAATCTGTTCAATTTTTCTCTTTTCAGATTTGACTAATGGGAGTCCTTTCAGTCTGGCTTCTGTTTCTTTTATATATAAGATATATTTGAGCACTTATTTTCTAGAGCACCAAGATACAGCCCCGGTTCAGCTTGTATTTCCCCTGCTCTAGCCCGGGAATTACTGCTTCTCCAGAGAACCTCTTCTCTTCTGGTGGAAAATTGTGTATAGAAATAAAGAGCTGTTTAGTGCGGTGTCATTGTTAAGTAGATTTCCAGACACATTTATGTCTACTTTTGTTATCTTTTTATGTTAAAAACTTGAATTCACACTGGTATCTCTAATTCTAGAGTTTTTCTGGAGTGGCCTCTTTACGTATTTGTTGCTCCCTTCTCTGGCAGTGAAAGCCTGCCGTCTCTTACTGACAGCATATTCAGTTATCTGTGTACCCCTAATGTACACAGAGAGTAAGTTGAAAATAGCTAGCCCAGTCCTCTGTGAAAAAGAAACCCACTAAACTAGAGTTCAGTTTTTATTTTACATTACTTTTAAATTTTAGCCTGAAGGACATAACTGTCTAAATATTATGTTCAAAAGTTAGTTTTATCTCCACTGTGGTTATGTTATTTATTTGAAATACACTGGGTTCAGTAGATGATATGTATTTCCTGTAATTCCTCCCCTTCGTCCATCATTGCTGATTTTCTTGTTCTTTTTATTTTTTATTTATTTAAATTTTTTCTTGTTCTTTTTATTTTTATTTATTTTTTGATTTTTTGGGCATCACTGCCCTCTGGAGTTCGTGGGAGCTACCCAGTGCTGCTCCTTAGATCAGCCACTGGATTTGAACCGCCAGGCCCGCGGGCTGCAGTCCTGCACTCAACCACTTACGTCAGCGGGGCTCACCCCTCTCGTTCTTTTTAAAAGTGGGCCATTAACATGGTACAAAAAGCAAAAGCCAGGAGCAAAGGTCCACATTCAGATGCATCACTCCATTGCTTCTGTCCTCTCCATCCTGTCCTGTTATAACCCCTGCATAATGCGTTCTCTTGTCTCTGCTTTATCCTTCCGTTGTACAAATGATCAGATGTATGTGTGTCTATTATTTCCCATTCTTCTTTCGAAGAAGGTGCTGTAGATACACTTTTGCTCTTTCAGCACTTAATATGTCCTGGAAATCACATCACTTCACAGAGATTTTTTTTTTTTAAGCTGCATAAAATTCCATTGAGAGGAGGTCACTTGCTTACTTTATGTGGTTTGTTATATGTACATAAGACTCTCAGAGTACTTCTCACGTTGTCTCGTTCCATTCATGCTTCCCATTTAAGGTTAGGTGCCTGAGGTTTTCCAACTCAGACTCTCTAAGTCTTCGATTGATTTCTTATCAGGCTGAATGTGCTTTTCCTTCCCTTCAATTTCTTGTTCCCGTGAATGGTTCATGAGTCATCTAAGCCGAAAACCTTTTGAGTCCTGAATTCTTGCTCACTTATGCCCTATTCTACCTGTGAAATAGCCGTCTCCCTATCTATTGCTTTTACCTTCCTGAAAACCTCATCCTTTCGCCTCTGGATTATTGCATTAGCTCCTTACCTGTAGAGAATTAGCATCACCTGTGAACTTCTTCGAAATGGAAATTCATGGCATAACTCCAGACCTTCTGGGTCAGAAATTCAGAAGGTGGGGCCCAGTAATTTGTGTTTTGCCCAGCTCCTTCCGTGGTGCTGCTTGGTACAGAGGACAGTGGACATGAAAACCAGACCCTTTGCTGCGGAGTCATTTCTGACTCCTGTAGATGCTGTGGTTAGAGTAGAAGGGCCTCAGGATTTTCAAGGATGTAATTTCTACAGATGCAGACGACCACATCTTTCTCCGGCTGAGGGCAGTTCAAACTGCCTACCTCTTTGCCACCAGGGTTCCTTTACTGCGGACATACCAGAGAGTTTCAAGAAATTTGTTGAAAAATGGAATTGAAAGATAGTGGAATTTATCCATGAACTTTTGGAAGCCTCCTTGTAGAGTCTGCAAAACCTTAAAGCAAAACACAAATGGAGAAAGCAGTAAATAAGCTGTGAAAAGGAGGAACAAGATGACCTAAGCATAGGTGCCCCAGGAAAAGGGAAGGCACATGTTTCCTCTTTTTCTTTTCTTCCCTTTTTGTTTTATAGGGGTTCTCAGTTGTTAGCCTAGGACTTTTGAGCCCTACCACCAAGGCTTTGTCCTTCCTGGGTTCCAGAAAATTATCTGTATATATTATAAACTTTTGATTCTATTGCCAAGAATAGCACACATACAGAAAAGAACCTGTAGTATAACTATTCACTAATTTTTTTTTTTTTTTGGCATCACTGCTCTCCGACGGTGGAAGTAGGAGGCCCAGCCCCACTGCTGGAATTGAACCTCCGTCTCAGTGGGCCACAGTCCCGCGCAGAGCCACTACACCACCACGGCTCAGCCGCTATTCACTAATATTTTAAAGGAATAGCCAAGTTACCATTTCCCAAGTGGCTTAGTGGATTATGACAAGTTATGCTGCTAACTAAAAGACCAGCAGTTTGAAATCATTATTTAATCTGTAAGAGAAAGATGAGACTTTCTACTCTCATAAAAAGTTACAGTCTTGGAAGTCCACAAGGGTAATTCTCTTCTGTCTATGTAGGATCACTGTGAGTGAGAATTCTCCCGATGGCAATGAGTTTGATTTTTTTTTTTTTTTTGGGGCATCACTGCTCTCCGGTGGTTGGAGTAGGAGGCCCAGCCCCACTGCTGGAATCGAACCTCCATCCCAGTGGGCCGCAGTCCCGCGCACAACCACTACGCCACCGGGGCTCAGCCCGAGTTTGATTTTTTAATAATGCCCATAAACCCCAATCTGGTAGCCTTTCCTAATCACTGCTTTCTCCTGAAACTAACCACTGTCCTGGCTTAGAGTAGTACCTACTTGTTTTTGTCTTTTCTTTAAAATTTCATCCCTTAAATATGAAAAAAAAAATTTTGGCCTATTTTGAAACATATAACTGGGATCCTCATGATATGTTTACTTTTTTTTTTAAGATTAACATTATATATTTTTAATTTGTTCTAACTGCATATAGCTAATTTTCTTCACTTTTTATTTTTGTATACTATTCCTGTCAGTCTTGGTAGACTAGAGAAACAAAATTTATAGACATTCATATATGTATAAGAAAGAGGTTTATATACAAGAGCAATTGGATATTGAGAAATCATCCTAGACCAAGTCCAGAAGTCCAATATTGCTCATATGCCCAATACTAGTCCATAAATTCCTCTTTTGACTCATGAAACACATGCACTGATGCTGAATGCAGTAAGATCAGACTAGTGGGTGGGAAGTCTTGTGAATCCAGTGGCTTCGACAGCATCTCGGCACTGGCAGGCGTCGCCACGTGGCTTCTCCAGCTCAGGGCACTAGAGTAGTTCCATATGTCTTGTCAACTGCAATGTCTCCCAGGAAGTGAGTGTGTGTTGCGTCTCCAAATGAGGTTATCAAGCTGTGATCTGATTGACAGGCTAACCTCCCCATCACTCATAAATCTCAAATTGACAACAGATTATGACAACACCACAATTCCACTTAAAACTATATAACATCCTTTCTACAGTTGATGGATATTTGCTTGAATTTTAAATTTTGATCGAATTTTAAATTTTGCTTAGTTTTTAGCCATGATATTTTTGTACATACTGTATTTTTCGGACTAGAAGACACACCTGCCCATAAGATGCACCCAGTTTTTAGAGCAGGAAAATAAAAAAATATTCTGAACCAAATGATACCAGTATGCCAAAATATTTATTAAAGCAAAATATGATAATATTTAGCAGCGTAAACTTAATAGTGGTGTTAAAAACCATCATCACTTTCATTAACAAATGAGGGGAGACATGCACAGTGCCCATCATGGGAGCTGACTGACATTGAGACTCCAGGAGGCGGGACTTCCCCTGCATACACAGCAAACCACAGCATGCAAGTAGCAGCGGGCAGTAAGCAGGCACATGGGATCATAAACAAATGTTCTGGAGTACCACACCTTTGGAATATAAGATGCACCCTCATTTTCCCCCCACTTTGGGGAGGAAAAAGTTTGTCTTATGGTCTGACAAATACGGTACCTCATGAACCTACCCTAATGTGTATCCAGAGTAGAATTACTGAGCCATATGGATTGCAGATATCAAACTTTAATAACTAATATAAAATGTCTTCAAATGAATGAAGCCATAAAATACTGTGTTTTTTGAACTTGTAGATTCGCTGCTTGAATGTCATGTTTGTCATGCCTGCCAATAGTTATATTGTAGTTTTTTGTGCTTTCCTAAAGTTTAGAGATGCGAGACCACCTTATGAAGTTCTTTTTGTAACATCTAACATAGACTGGAAATATTGTAATACTAAAGAATTCTTGAACTTTTTGGAAAATCCATTTTAAGGTAATTTATGAGCATAGTACAGAATTTACAAATACAAAAGGGTGTGTCGTGAAAAGTAAAGTCTCTTCATTCTGTCCTACAATTATCTTGTTTTTCCTTCTGGAAACTGCCACTGTTCATTAACGTATTGGTTCAGAAAATAGTTATTGATGCCTCTTCAATACTAGACACAGTACTAACATTTAGGGACCTAGGAATGAACAAACTCGGCAAAAGACCTGCCTTCAGGGAGCTTCCATTCTAGGGGAAAGATTGTGTATTCTTGAACACAAATGCCATTTACCAGACTTACTTTATTGGAACTTGCTTTTCTAGCATATCGCAACATCTGTTCCATGTCCATGCATTGTATATAATGAACTCTTTGGTCTCTTTCATCGCTGCATCTATTTTATGAATGTGTCAGGAAGGACTATGAAAGATTTTGAAATGGGAATAGAAAATTACTAACTGTCCTGTCTAAAACACTCATCTAGGTTATCTATACTTTTCATTGTCTTCTAAATGATAGAAATCTGATAAATATGAATATTATTGTTGCTAGAAAATCAAATGAGCTTTGTCTTCTAGAAAGCTTTTGATTATTATCTTGGGGATAGTGACCAGTTTTTTATCTGTTTCCAAATTCTGTCACTATTCCCAGTTGCCTATGTTACATGCGTGTATGTTCCTTGACTTCTCCATTGAACTGATTATAACATCTTACTGGATAGCCTACTGGTTATGAGCTAAATAAAATATTTGAAATGTGTTTGTTTTATATTCATATGAAACTTGTGTTTTATTTTAAAACACCTATCTTTTGAGTGAAAAACCTTAACAAGTCCTTCCTTTGATGTCTGTCTCATTGCTTTGAAAAACAGCTCATGCATTGGTCAATTTTAGACCATTTAATTACTAGAAAGATTGTGACCCTTTGTTGATGACATCAATAGTAGATGAGACAGTTTTGATCATTCTTCCACCAGATTTTATGACCCAAACCCGACTTTAAGAAGTCTAGTGAAGGAAGAATGGAAATGCTCTCATCAGTTGAGGAGTAGTAGATGTTTGGGTGTCTAAGGGAGACTTAAGCTCAGGCTTCCCCCAGACTGACAATTGCTTGGGGTTGATTTCCTCTGACCATTCCCTTTTTCCCAGTAGACTCCTGGTCTGTGCGCTGAAGCAGAACCAGGGTCGCTTTCTTTTTGGGAAGCTGGGTACCAATTCTAATTCATTAAAGAATTAGGCTCAAAAAGTCACAGGGCCAGTTGTAACCTGCCCTGCAGGGTGGCTAAGAGTCAGCATGGACTCGATGGCAGTGGGGTTTTGGGTTTGGTAGAATCTAGTTAAGAAGCCATGGCGACATAGTTACGTTTTGGACTGTTGATTACAAGGGTAGCAGTTTGAATCTCCTAGTTGCCCTGAGAGAGGTAGATGAGGCTTTCCGCTCCTGTTAAGATTTGCAGCCTTGGAAACCCAAAGGGACAGTTCTAGTTGCTATGACCCACAGTCAACTCATTGGCAATAATTTGGTAGAACAAGTTGAGTTTTGGGAACCCCAAATTCCATGGCGCTAGTTATCAGGTTATCTAGTTATAGTGGCATGATAGTTATCACTTTGGTGGCATAGTAGTTAAGCACTCAACTGTTAATTGAAGGGTTAGTGAGTCAAATTAGTTGCTCCAGGGAGAAAATCGAGTCTACTTCTGGAAAGATTTATAGCTTTGGGAACCCTGTGTAGCAGTTTGTGGCAGTCATGTGCTTATGATTGAAATGTAGGGGTAGAGCCTAGCCTGTTAATCTGGAGACAGCCTTTGAGTAGCCAATGAGGCCTCCGTGTGGGCATGGCTTTCTCCTGATTTCTCTGGGAAATCTCGCGATATTTCCCTCGTGAAGATGAGAAGCTATTTTCCCGAGTTGTGGGAAGTTAGTCTCAGAGACGATGAATCATGGAGAAGACAAGATGGCAGCATCTGAGAAGCTGGAGGAGCTGGCGGAGAGACCACACAGCTTTGCCCTGATGGACCCAGATCTCTGAAGCTGAGGCTCCCACGTGGAGACCTCTGCCAGCGATGAGTTGCTTCTGCTGTTGATGGACCCTGAGCCCTGTAAGTGAGGAGTCATGTGGAGGCCCCTGCCAGCGCTGGGATTCTGTACCCACTGACTTGTGGCTTTGTGAGTCAGAATGAGACTTTATAGACTGATTTTGGGCATGTGGGTTAATATCGGACTTATGACTTTGAACTGGACTGGGCTGGGATATTTTCTCAATGTCCTATTCCTCTTGTATATAAACCATTTCCTTATATCAATATGCATGTCTATGAAATTTGTTCCTCTAGTCTACCCGGACTAACACACAGTTAAATCCTATTGTATAGGATTGCTGTTGCACCAAAGGCAAACCGAAAGTTTGGTTTTTCAGTTTAGTTATTTTTTTTTAATTGTTTTTTTTTGGGGGGAATCACTGCCCTCAGGTGGTGGGAGTAGGAGGCCCAGCCTTTGCTGCGTGGAGCTGGAATTGAACCTCTATCCCAGTGGGCCGCAGTCCCTCGCACAACCACTATGCCACCGGGGCTCAGCCCCTCAGTTTAGTTATTAAGAGTTGTTTCTCTGTTCTTCCAGGAGGTGGTGGGAAAAAGCAAATATAGTGGAATTGCATAGTGGGAGAGTTAGAGGAATAAGGTTCACATTCTAAAATTGGAATGAAACGTAAAAGTCAAGTATTAACCTCACAGAAGATCTTTGAATGCCTAGATCCTGGTTTACTTGATAACAGCCATGTCTCAAAGACAGATTAGTTTGGATGATAATTTAATTTTACTGAGAGTATTATATGACAGCCCTAATTTGGTTCATTAGCATTTATTCACCTTAGAAGAACCATCATTGTTAGGAATTTCCTAGCAAAGAAATTTCAAAGGCACCTCTAGAAAGCCATCTTGCCTTTTTGTAATTGGTGGTTTGGTGAAGTTTCCTTTGGGGCCTTCAGGTAGTTCTTTACTGCCATTGCATGTTTATCAATGATTAGGAAAGTCCAAGAACCACTCAAAATTTCTATTTCAGGCATAAATATAGCACGGTGCATTAAGTAGAGTGATGTAGTGCTATTTCTACCTCCCCATTTAAATGGTTGAGTCTCTACGCATAGGGGAATTATTGAGTCTCTACGCATCGGGGAATTACAGGACAATATGACTCCTCTACGTTAGAAATGGACTGATTCAGATGAAGTTGAGAAGGAGATGCGCAGGCAGCCATTCATTTGTATATTTACAGCCTGTTATTGTTTGGGTTATTTTAGGTGCTGTGGGTTCAAAGGAGAATGAGGTGTGGTTCAGACTCAGAAGGAACTTGTACTGTAGTGGAACACAGACTTAGATGTTTGTAAGACAGTGTGGTGATGGTCAATTGAGACTCATAGTGACCCTGTGGGATAGAGTAGAACCACCCCATACAGTTTGTTCCTAAGCAGTACTCTTTAGTAAACAAAATAATAAGGTTTTTCTCCCTGGGAGCTGCTGGTGGATTTGAACCACTGACCTTTGGGTTAGCAGCTGAATAGTAAACTATCATGCCACAAGAGCTCCTCAGAGTGGGTTATGTGCTATAATGTAAATCTATGCAGATGGCTATTAATTGGCGAAGACCACTTAATAAGCCCTCATGCTTATTCAGGGAAGGCTTTCCTCAGAAGGTAATGTTTCCTCATTACTTTTTCTTTTTTTTTCTTTTGTGACACTTATTTTTGAAGAAAATGTACACTTTGGAGCAGTGAGAGTCAGTTCAAGTACAGTCATAAGTCTGTTTCCAGGATAGGGACATATTTCCTGTAGTGATGAACATGCATTCCATACTAACATGGTGATTATAACCATCAGTTGTTAAGGTTTAAGTAATTATTTAAGCCAGACACTATACTCGTATTAAGTGCCATATAGATATAATCTCATTTAATCCTCATAACTAACCTGGGGCATTCACATAGCAGAATACGGAGATGCAGAGAAGTGGATTAATCTGCTCATGGCCATATCTAAGGCTTGTACAGAGTGAATTCTAGAGTGTAGAGATCTGTCTGACTCCAGTGCCATTTAATTTGAGAATAATTACAAAAATATTAAGCAAGTGTTAGCATGATTATATATATTTGTTTTAGATTAATAAAATCTACAGGCCAAGTATAGATGAAATTAAGGAGGATAGAATGGGAGGCAGGGAGATAGTTGGGAAGCTGGTGAAATAAACCACGTGAGGGATGATTAAAACCTGAATAAGAATAGATGTAATTAGAGAGCCAGATGAGAAGTGAATTAGAGGAATAGTTAAGAGGTGAAATCAGAAGATCTAAGCAATTGATTTGATGTGGTGTAGTGTGACAGAGGAAGGACTCAAGGGCGAGTTAGATGTTTACATGGAGTCTTGTGTGGTAGTACTGCCAGTTAAGATAACACTGGAGGAAGAGATGCATTCAAGAAGATCAGTGCGATTCTGCGTGTGTTGAATGGAGGAGTCAGTGGGGGCACATAACATGCTGCATACTTATGAAAATGAACATTTGAATCAGAAATTCAGAGGTGAGATCTGGACTAGAGTTAGGGATTTGGAAATTATAAGGAGTAGGTGAAACCAGGAGAATAAACACTCAAGAACCCTCACCCTGGAAATACAACTCTCATGCAGTGAAAAGAAGAGTCGTAGAGGTTAAAAAGAAAAGGGGAAGCAGGGAGTGTCTCTAAAATTCAAGAGCACTTGAATTATTCAAGACTTTAACATGCTACAGAGATTCAATAAGGTAAAAATAAGAAAAAGATTGTTGGGTGTACGTCACTGGTTAAGAGTGATTTCAGTATAGTGGTAGACTTCAGTAGGTTGAAGAGTGAACTGAGTTCATTAAAAGGAAGCCAGATAATCATAGCGGAAAATTTCAATGAGAACTGGAAAAAAGATTAGAAGATAAGTGTGAAGAACACAGGTTAAACTGACTCAAACTCTCCCTTGGAGAAGCTGTTAGGGCTTAGACTACAAGTTCCAAGCCCTTGCTACCTTTGGGGAATAGACTCCACCCAGGAGACCAGAACTCTGGGTCAGCTGCTGCTTCTTAGGCCTCCAAATTGCTGTTCTATTCCGAATGGGTTATAGTTTGCTGTAAGCTGTTGTCAGTGTGATATATACATGCCAGAAAAATAGCCCAAAATGCATCATCCTAAGTGATAATTTTACTAAACAGAAAAGAAAAACAAAGGAATCAGAAATAAAATTTTAATTAGAGCATGAGTGACTGTTACCAGGCATTGTATTATATCCTTTCCACATGTTATTTTATATTGCCCTCATAACCTCCCTCTGTGGGGGAGGGGGAAAACCACTATCCTTATTTTCTAAAGTTCTTATAGTTTTTAACTGGGAGAACTACAGTAAAAGCTTTTATTTTTTTCCCTCCTCCACCCCTTTATATCTCCTTATCTTATGCCAGGCTCTGCCACTGAATGCCTGTGACCTTGAACAAGTATCTAAGTTTCCACATCTGTAAAAAATGTGATAATGGTCCTTAAGTCCATTCTAGAAATCTGTGAATTAATATTTACTGATAGTGTTGCTATTTGGGCATAAAAAGGCTATTAATGAAATTACTTTGTGCTCAGTAAATTAATAACTTAATAGTAATACTGCCAGATTGCCCAGAATAAGTAATTTATTTTCCCATCAGGAAGTGAGTACCCATTATGTATGTGGCCCTTGGAAAGCTACTGTAAAATAAATCAAGTAAATAGTTTCAATGGCAGGCTCTCCATCAATTGTTACTGGCCCCGGGCACATGGGCAAATAGCTACCTGCAAGATTGTGTGATGATTTTAAAGTGTGTTATAGGTTAAGTGCTAAGTATTTTTATTAATTTAGGAAGTACTGTGGCTTGTGGCCTTTAAAAATTACATTATTACATTATCATAAATCTTGATTAAGGCAACAAAACGTATTTACTCTGGCCAGCTTCGCAGCTGGGTGAGATATTTTATAGTGTGTATAATGAGCCACTAGATGATGATGATTCTCTGTTCAGATCTGAAAAATGAGAGTTGGGAAATGAATTAGAAGCTTTAAAGGTCTACTTAATTGTGAAAATTAATTTCAGGGAACAGTATCATGTACCCAGTGAGTACTTAATAAATAATTGAGAAGGAGAGAAGGAAAAAAAATTAGGAAGTTTTAAAACTTTCACAAGTTCACTTTAGAAAAAGTTTTGAATAAAAATGTTCTAATGTGGCTTTCTTTATAACATGCTTTATAGCATAAAGGATAAAGAAATGCACTGTATAGATACTAGGCATTTTAAGATGAAATAGTCTGTAAATTGGAGTTGATGTGTTCTAAGAACACTGATCCGACAAGCAGAGGTTTACAAGGGAAGTGGATTCTTTCTTTTGAGGCTATTATGAAAATTTGTGGGGTCATTTTAGTCTTTTCTGGTGTGGTGATAAAATGCATATTGTTTTATTATAAATGATTTACTATATATGTCTCCTTTATATTATAATTAGCATATTAATTTTTGAAAAGGGTTTAGTAGGTTATAAATCTGTGAGTTTTATTTCACAATAATATGGGACATAATAGAACATTAATTATGAAAAGTGGGCACTGAATTGTATGTATAAAAATTGTTGAATCAGCAAATGTGTGGTTGTATATGTTTGTACCTTTGCCACAATTAAATGAACAAAACCAAACTGGCCACAGTAGTTGATAGGGCTGATGGCCATTGCTGTTGGATGTCTAATGATAATGTAACAAAATACCGCATACTCCTGGCTTGTTAGGTCTCTTGTTAGAGCTCATAGCTTCTGTAGGTCAGAAGTTCTGTCATGGTAAGCAGATATGTTTGCTCAGGGTACCCCCAGGCTGGAGGTGGAAATCGGGGTGCTGGGCAGGACTGTAATCCCATCTTATTCTTGGAGTCCTCTAGCAGTATAGCTGATAGAATTCAATTCCTTTTTTCGCTTTCAAGAATTCGATTTCGGGCTGAGCCCCGGCGGCGTAGTGGTTGTTCGCGGGACTGCGGCCCACTGGGACGGAGGTTCAATTCCAGCAGTGGGGCTGGGCCTCCTACTCCCACCACCGGAGAGCAGTGATGCCCCCCCAAAAAACAAACAAACAAAAAAAAGAATTCGATTTCTTGCAGACTGAGGTCCTCAATTGCTTGTTGACTGTGAGTCTTAGCCCCTGAGGAGGCCCAAGCCACAACGTCCACCTTGCTGGCAGCTTACTAATTTTCAAGTTGACGGGACATTCTCTCTGTAGTTTGTATAGTAGTCTCAGATAATGTAGCCCCATGTGGCTGAGTATGCTACCAAATCAACAGGTTCGACCCACATGCAAAACCAAAGCTAGACTCAACGTTATTGAGTCATTGAAGACTCACAGTGACCTGTAGGAGACGGTAGAGCTGACCTTGTGGGTTTCCGAGACTGTCACCCTTTACAGGAATAGGGGAGGTGGTTATAAAGGAATTGGACTGCAGAGGTTGAAATCTTGGGGATTATTTTAGAATTCTTCCTACTAAAGCCACTGTTTCTTCTTTATTGGGAGCTTGTACAACTCTTATCACACAATCCATACATCCATCCATTTTTCAAGCACATTTGTGCATTTGTCGCCATCATCACGCTCAAAACATTTTCTTTCTACTTGGGGCCTTGGTATCAGCTTCTCGTTTCCCCCTTTCCTTCCCACCTCCTCTCCCTTATGAACCATTGATAATTTATTATTAATTTGTCATGTCTTACACGGTCTGGCGTCTCCCATCGCCC
Source organism: Nesogale talazaci (assembly GCA_004026705.1). NCBI lineage: Eukaryota > Metazoa > Chordata > Mammalia > Afrosoricida > Tenrecidae > Nesogale > Nesogale talazaci. The sequence goes on from PVJH01001069.1 coordinate 43,070, forward strand.
ACTTTTCTGTTGTCTGCCCCGTAGGAAGGGGGTTATGTGTAGATTCTTGTGATCGGTTCCCCCTTTCCTACCCTGTCTCCCCCTTCCCTTCCTGGCATCACTGGTCTCAATATTTACTTTAGAGGATAGCACTGACGCTTCAGTTCAGGGAGAGGGACATTTCTGAACAAAACACACAGGAGCAAATGAAGGGGAAGAGAGAAGGGAGTAAAGGCACTGTTTCAGATTTCCAGACATACATCTAAACTGTGTTACTGGTGTTCAGTTGTTTGCACTAGAGCCTCCCTGGTCATTTTAGGCATTCACAACAGGTATTGGATATCTTCTGTGTGCCAGGTAGTTTTTTAGGCGTAGAGGCTAAGAGGTCAGCAGGACCAAGGCCTTGCTCTTATGAAGGCTATCTTCTAGTGGTAAAGCTGTGAAGAAGATAATATTGGGTAAAAGTGGAACCAGAGTGTGTGTGCTTTGAGGGAGAATGGATCGGGGAGCAGAGATCTGAGTGATGAGGAGCTGGCAGTATGGAGTTCTAGGAACAAAGCAATCCAGACCAAACCAAGTTCATTGCCATCAAGTTGATAACTGACTCATAGTAACTATAGGACAGGGTAGAACTGCCCCTGTGGGTTTCTGAGACGGTAAGTCTTTTACAAGAATAGAAAGCCTCCTCTTTCTCCCAAGTAACAGCTGGTGGTTTCAAACTGCTGACTTTGAGGATCGAAGTCCAATTCATAACTGCTCCACCACAGCAGCACTCCAGGAGAAGGAAAGTATGCTGACCCCCCAAGTCAGGAATAAGCTGTTGGCTGCTGTCACCCACCTTCCCCTGCCATGGCGACTGTACCCATACAGCATGGGATCAGACTGTTGTGACGAATAGGGCTATTTTCAGAAGTGAACTGTTGACCTTTCTCCGTAGTCTGCAGCTCTGCATCATAGTAACGCACAGCCTCCGTCTTGAAGTTCATTGGCTGAGAATCAAAACCCTAGCTCCTTCATGGGTGGTGAGAATTCTCCCAGTGCCCCCAGGAATAAGCTTGACAGTGTGTTTGGAACAGCAAGGCAGTGTGAATGGAGCAGAATGCGTAAGAAGGTGGTGGTAGCAGATGAGTGCAGGGATATGATAAGGGGACAACTCATGTGTAGTCTTTCAGGCCTTGATAGAGCTTTTGGTTTTTATGTAAAGAGAGATAAGAAGGCATTTAAGAGAATGGTTGGTTTCATTTCCATTTTAAAAAGATCTGTGTGGAGCAATGGCCATAGGGATGGGGCAGATGCATAAATACAAACTTAGGTGAATTCTGTGAAGGAAAAGAATGTAATCTGTCACATGAATGTGTATGACAAAAGACCTTGGCTAACCTGAGGTCAAACAGAGTTGCTTTGAGGTACCTGAACTGGCGCTGGGGAGTTCATTGTGAAAAGAGGAAAGGTGGTTGAGGTAAGGGAACAATTTCTCTCAAGTCCATGTGGCATAAAACACCTTGTGAAGTGCTAGGGACTAAAAGTGACTGATGGAATGCTAGGGGAAATGTAGTGAGGCAGGGGCCGGGTTCCGTGGGTCTAGAAGCACCACTTGAATCCGTTGCTTTCTTTTAAGAACCATTAGAAGCCGCTGGCGTCTTTTAAGTTGAGAGTCACAGAAGGTTGAAGAAAGTGTTCTCAGTTTTATGGTTTGACAACTACAGTTTGAATGCTGTGTGGAAGGGTGTTTAGAGAGAGTCTAGAGTGGAACAGGGAGGTCAATTAGGAGCTGTTTCAGTGGTGTGAGAGATACAGGTGCAGTGGACTGGGATGTTGGGGTAGAAACTGTCAGGACATCTATGGGTATTTCAGGAGGTTAAAGTGAAAACCTTGCTGACGAAGGAAGTATGGGTGGTGAGGTCGAGGTTAAGTGTACTTTAGACTTCCACAGCTGGCGCGACGATAGTCCCAATCTACGGAGCACTGCCAGAGGGGTAGAGCCCGAATTAAAATAACCAAGTGGAAGTGTAATGGACATGTTGCATTTGAGGTGATTCTGACTCACGGCAGCCCTGTAGGACCGAGTAGAGCTTCTCCCCACAAGGGTTCGGAGGCTGTCGTCTTTATGGAGGCAGGCTGACCCAGTTTGTACCCTCAGAGGCTGGCTGATGTGTTTGAACTGCTGGCCTGTGGGTTAGCAACAGAGTGCTTACCCACCGCTTTACCAGGATTCCTTTTGAAAGGCAAAGAGTAGGCAGTGGGCTATATGAGTCTGGAATTCAGACAAGAGATTTCAATCACTCTATGGCCTCTTTGTTAGTTTTGAGAGTCTACATGTGCCAGATGCTGTACTAGGTGCTGGGCATGTGAAACTGAGTAAGACTGAGGCATGGTCATGCTCATTGGTGGGAGCTTACTAGCGAGCAGTAGAGACAAGTCAATAACAAAAAGCACAATATGGTGTAAGCTAGGCCATGCTAGAGGGAAGCAGATGACGATCCAGGAGCACGAGTTGGCAGCATCAGTGACAGCTCTTGCTGAGGGCATGAAACCTGTTCTCAGCCTTGAAGGGGCAGAATTAGCCAGACGTGGAGGCTATAAAAAGTCTCAGTGGTAAAAGGTTTGGAGTTATGAGAGAAGATCATGACATCTCAGAAAACACAGCAGTTTCCATATTCCTGGCTTGCTGTATAGTTGGATGTGCTTAATTTGAATTTTTCCCTTTTTTTCGGGGGGTGGGGGTGGGGGTAAGTGATTCTGTGTAGCCATTCTTGTACTGCAACCCTTTGGAAAACAGAGGAGCAGTGTATTAGTATTCATAGTTGGGACTGTAGAGGTCAATGAACCTTCCCTTCTGATTTACAAGGAGCCTGGTGGTGTAGTGGTTACACACTGGGCTGCCATCAACAAGGTCTGTAGTTTGAAACCACTAGCTGCTCCATGGGGTTAGAACAATGGGGATTTCTAAAGAGCTAACAGTCTGAACTGTCCTATAGAATTGTTTGAGATCAGAGCAGACTCCGTGGCATTGAGTTTGAATTTTGTTGGTCTGATTTACAACCGAGATTGCTCACAGCCAAAGAGGAGAGCGGACTTGCTGGTAGGAGAAGTAGTGCCCAGGTCTCTGGGTCTAGGCCAGAGTCTTTACACTACGTTACGAGTGACCGTGTTTCTTAACTGTGCGTTCCTACCTTTTCACTAATAAGAGTTTGTAAGGGAAGAAAATGGTTGCTGGTGTCTTGTAAGCTCACGAGCAGCATCTGAAAAACTGTTGGTCTCTCCTGGTCTAGAGGAAAGAAGAGTGTTGCAAATCGAACATGGGCCCATCTAGTCCAGTGAACAAATAGAGCTCGCAAACCTCGCCTACCCAGGGATGAGATGGTACCTGGTTACTATTATTATCAGCTGCTCTGAAAATCACAATAAACGGTTTAAGAAATTCCAGATTTCAGAGTGCTGAAAGCATAGCCTTTTCCCTAATAAGAGTTCCTATGTCAGTGCCTTCTACACGGTTGAGTGAACACTCAAGAAAAATACTGGAAACCAGCTTAAACCTTTCATAAAAGGTACTTTAAAAAAAAAAAAAAGAATGTCCTGGAAAAACTCAGAATGTTGCCATCTCTACATGGGCTGTGTCCCTTTAGTCTCTTAATCATATGACCTAGTGGGCCCATTTTTAATGGGTCAACTCTTTTTGATACGAGTGGAGTATTCACCCCAAACTACCTGTATTTGGACCCACTCTCCAGTAGTAGTAGCAGTAGCAGCTATCTATTGTACTGATACCAAAACTGGACACCAAGCTCACTGTCATCGAGCTGGGGCTGGCTTACAATCATCCTGTAGGACAGGGTAAAACTGCCCTGTGAGTTTCCCAAGACGACAACAGTTTATGGCAGTAGAAAGCCCCGTCTTCCCCCCACAGAGTAACTGGTGGTTTGAATTGCCGGACTGGCTGTTAGCAGCCCAACATACTGCTACTGTGCCACCAGGGCTTCCGCGTCATGCTGAGAGTCATAGTCAAAACTTAAGGGGCACTTAGGAAGTGCCAGGCACCATTGTTTGACTGCTCCTCACTGAATTCTAGGAGTTGCCCTCTGCGGTAGCATTTTACCTTTTCCTGTACATTACAGAAAATAGGTTTAGAAGGTAGTCCAGAACTGTGTTAAGAATTTAAACTGAGGCACTGCCAATTTGGACACTACAGTCTTAACTATGACTCTTTACTGCTTTTCTGAAGACATCCCTGATGCAGTGCTACTGGGAATGGATAGGCTAATCATGTGTGGAGTTTAAAAATTTTCAGTAGTCTTGCTTTTAAAAAGGTTAGAAAAAATGAAACAACAACCAAAACAAACCAGTAGTCATCAAGCCAATCCAAACTCTTAGAGACTCTATGAAAAATTATGTGAAATTAATTTAGTAATTTATAAGGGGACTTCAAAAAGTTTGAGTAAAAATGGAATTAAAAGATAGTGGGATTTTTTTTTTTCAGAAACATTTTGAGGCTTCTTGTATTAAGCCAATGTAGCATTTCCAGAATATTATAATTTCAGTATTTAGTTAATATAAAAATTATTTTGAGATTTTTATTATGTCTTTGACATACAGAAACAAAAATCACTGCCATCTAGTCAATTGTCAACCCCTACTGACTCTCTAGAACAAGGTGGGTTGCCCCTCTGAGTTGCCAAGACTGTATCTCTGTACCAGAGTAGAAAACCCTGTCTTTCTCCTTCAGACCGGTGGTTTCAACTGCTGACTGTGCAGCAGCTCGACACATAACCACTGTGTCACCCGGGCCTCACATTGGATGGACTATGATCCTCAAGGTTGGCAGTTTGAAACCGCCAGCTGCTGCTCCATGGGAGAAAGACGGCTTTACACTCCTATAAAGTTAGAATCTCAGAAAAAGACAAGGGTTGCTGTTAGAAAAATACAAGGGTTGATGACAGTGAGGTGGGATGTGTGTGTGTGTGTGTGTGTGTGTGTGTGTGTTTTGGGCATACAGTGTGTATTTTACATTTAGAACACATTTTGATTTGGACTAGCCACATTTCAAATAATCAGGAGCTACCTGTATGGCTTCCATACTGGCCAGTTCAGCTCCAAAGGGTCCCGGCGACTCCCTTGTTTACACAGCTAAGACTGGAAGTGAATTGGGGCTGGGAGAGCAGAGAAGAGGTTGCCCTCCTCCTGCCCTGCGGTTATTACCGAAATTATTTTTTTCTTCTTCTGAGACTGAAACCCTGTATTCCCCCAGATTGTTACTCATCTGTGGTGAGCTTCCCTAGTAATCCCAGCCCGTAAGGCACATTGGGAATAAATAGGCATTCGTGGGCTGGCCCCCAAATACTGTAACATCGTTTCTATGGAAAAGACTGCAGTATTTTGGAGCTTATAAATAACTCATTTTTCGAATGTCATCTTTTAATAATTGTGGAGGGAGTGAGATTGGTAGTTAGCATTTGCATTATGAAATTGTAGTTATCATTTGCATTATGAACTTTAAATTACAACTGTTCAAGCACAAGGAGAAGATAATCTTTTTTTAAAAAAAACTGGTGTCTAAGAATCATGCTGTTAGTTTCTTCCTCCATGGCTGTCTAGTATTTTCCAGTTGTTTGTTAAATATTAATTGAGAAACAAATATCTCTAAAACTGAGCAAGGTCAGTTGTTTCTATCATGAACCTCTTCTAACTCCGTCTCTCCTACCATAATGAAAAGTAACAAGGCTCTTCCTAACAACACCATCTCCTAAAAGTGTAGAAAGAATGAGAATCATCTTCCTCATCAGCTCTGAAAATGTAAACCTGCATACTGCTTAGAAGGCCCTGAACACTAGTTTTGTGTTTTTGTAGATGGGAAAGAAAGAATAGAATTCATTGACTCAGTATTATATTGTTGCTTGAAGTGTTTGCTTAAGGAGTTCTGCCGGAGTAAGGGTTATGAGTTGGGTTGCTAACTGCAAGGACAGTACTTTGAAACCACTAGCTGCTCTGTGAGAGAAAGATGAGGTTTCCATTCCCCTAGAGTTATGGTCTTGGAAACCCACAGAGGCAGTCCTACCCTGTCAGGTCTCTATGTGTTGGCACTGACTCGATGGCAGTGAATTTGAGTGTTTAGTATTTATAGAACTCACAATTTCACACACACACACACACACACACACACACACAAATTGCTAGAGATTTAGAGAAATGACACCAGGACAGGTGTTGTGTAATATTTATGTCACTTTTTTAAGTTTAAAAATGATAAATGTTAAGGGAGTATAACCTTAGAATATTTGAATGGAGAACTTTTAAGAAATCATTTTATTGGGGGCTCTTAAAGCTCTAATCACAATATATACATACATACATTGTGTCAGTATGTACATCTTTTTTTGGTGGGGGACTCATACAACTCTTATCACCATCCATCCATCCATCCATCCATCCATCCATCCATCCATCCATCCATTGTGTCAAGCGCATTTTTTTGCCTTCATCATTCTCAAAACATTTATTTCCTATTTGAGCCCTTGGTATCAGCACATTTTCCCCCTCCCTCCCTGTCCCATCTCCCTCATAACCCTTGATAATTTATAAATTAGTATTTTGTCATATCTTACACTGCCTGACATCTCCCTTCACCCACTTTTCTGTTGTCTATTCCCCAGAGAGGAGGTTTTATGTAGATCCTTGTAGTCAGATCCTCCGTTTTACCCCACTCTCTCTCCACTCTCCTGGTCTCCCACTCGCAAGCAATGTTCCTGGAGGGATTATCTATCTGGATTCCCTCTGTTTCCAGTTCCTATCTGTACCAGTATACATCTTCTGGTCTAGCCAGATTTGTAAGGTAAAATCGGGATCATGAGAGTGTGTGAGGAGAGTAGGGGTGCGGGGGTGAGGAAGCATTTAGGTACTAGAGGGAAGTTGCATGTTTCATTGTTGCTACACTGCACCCTGACTGACTCGTCAATGGAGAACCTTATGAAAGCATCTTGGTTATAATAGTTTTGAGCACCCATTTTTGTAATTGACTGCTGGTACTGACAAGGAGTGTGTGGCCCTACAGCCCACTTACCTCATTTCATTTCACTGTCGTGTTTGCCTGTTGATTGCCAGCTGTGTAAGGCATCAGGGAGAAAGACCCAATCACTGCCATGCAGGAATTTACATGCTGATATCTGTTTAGCTAACTTTTAGGAGCTTTGTTTTTGTTTTTTTGAGGGGAGCATCACTGCCCTCTGGGGGGAGCTTTTTCTTAATTAAAATTCTGCATGCATCAGTATTGGCCCATCTCATTTTGCATTGTTTTTCAGTAAAGTGCAATGAGTCAGAAGTCTTTTTTTTTTCTGAGTCAGAAATCTCTTCTTGATCAGTGCTTTCATCTTTTTAAAGAATATGCTTTTATAAATGCAAATATCTCATCACTTTAAATAGCTCTACTTAATATTTTTTGAAATACCCTTCATATAAATGACAGACCACATTTTATTTTATAAGAAAAGCATGTAAGAAACACATTGAATTTAAAGTGTTTTCCCACCAAATTCTATATTCCCATCTCTAACACTTCCTTATCTAGAGGTTACCACTCTTATCAGTTTTGTGTATAGGCTTTCAAACCATGCAAGCACATAGGCATATATACTCAGTTGTTAGATACTGTCGAGTAGACAATGAGTAGTTTTTTCTACGCTGTAATCTTTGTGGGAGCAGATTGTTAGTTTTTGCACACCAGACTGCTGAGTGATTTTGTACCCCGGTGTGTCTGTGTTTGTATGTGTATGAGGGGAACTTCAAAAAATCCTGGAAAGGTCCTGCTTGCTGCTCTCCCGCATGGAGAGATCACTGGAGCTATGGATGCCACAACAAAGTGTGGGCGAGGAAAGCAGATGGTGCCAGCTATTAAAAAGAATAGCGTCTGGGATCTCAAAGACTTGTGTTCAAACAAGCAACCATCTGAACGAGAAGTCAGTGCGTCTACATGGAAGAAGCAGACCAGCCTGTGGGACTCAGGGACAATAAATAATAAAATACAAATCCAAAGGAAGGGATGTATCGGAGATTATTAGATTGTGAATACCCAATTTACACAAGGCTACGGATGACCGTGGGGAGCTGTCATCCACTTGCAGAGTTTGTATACAGGATTAAGCCTCTGGTGGATTCCCTTTGACCATAGTAAAGGGATCATCTTGTTATCAAACAGAGGCAAACTCGATTATGGTTGATAGAATTGGGTTAAAATGTGCCTGGTCACAAAGAGATTTCCCTTTTGATTCATTTTGAATTTGTTCTGGTTTTCAGTATTTCCTCTTTTTTTTCTCAATAGAGGTTTTTCTTATAGTTTATTTTAATGTTGTATTCAAACAAGCAACCGTTTCTTTTATTTGCTGTTGTGGGTTTTATTGGGGCTTTTTTGGGTCTGTTGTCCCGTATTTGAAGCAGAGGAAGGTGGTCACATAGAGAGAGACAATCCTGGTGTAATGACTTAGAAGGCCTATGGGGACTGCGGAGGTTGGCGGGAAATGAGGAGCAAAAATGACTACAGGAGAGAGGAGGATGTCCAGAAACTGATTGTGGTGATATATACATAATTTTTTAATGTGACAGAACTATGAAAGTACATGATAATGTGAATTATATCTCCATAAAGCTATTGTGGACAGGGAGAGTTACTGGAAAATGGAATTTAAAGATAATGGGATTTTTCCATGAACACACATAATAACTAAAAATGTATTGCTCCTGGTTTCAAGTTCATATGTACACAGGTATATTTTAAACATGCCTTTATGCAGTTACTGAGTATAAGTTCTCTCAGCAACACATTTCTCTTAGTCATCTTAGGGTACTTTCAGAAAGCAATCCAATCAGAACAGTGACGTCTCGTGATCTTCTGGGCCAGTGCAATTCTAGGCAGAGAATTTAGCTGGGCCAGTGCAATTCTAGGCAGAGAATTTAGCTCATGGTGACTATTTTTGGAGATTCCAAAGGAATAATCTTCATAGGATTTTTTTTTTTTAAGAACACAGTATGATCATGGGGGCCATTAGAAAGAAGTTTTAAGAAAATTGAAAACTTGAGGAAAAAAGCCAGTAGAGTTACACTGAGAAATTTCATCACATTACAACAGTGTATCTGCAGATTCCTCCAGAGCAGCAAGGACTGCCCTACCAGAATCTCATTAGGAAACATTAGGTGTCCACTCTCAAGTTTTGATCTTGCCTTTTCAGGTGTCTTCACAAACACAAAGAACGCTGAAAAGGAACACAATTTGAATCCTTCAGGTATATCCAAACTGCTTTTAACATGGTGTAAATCTCACTGGATGGACCAGTGGGGCTGCAAAAGCAGATACCTCCATTTTATCCTGGATTTTGGGTAGTAGTACACGTCTTTAATTACTGGGGATGGTGGGTGGGGACAGGGGCACTGAATAATTGTTCTTCTGAAAATGGGGAAGTCGGTCAAATACATTTGGAAATCTATGGTATACATCAAGAAGTACAGAATTCTTGCGGTGAAGGGTTAGGGAGAAACAATGCTTTGAGAAGTTTATAGGCCTAGGTAGACTATGAGGAGAAGCAGTAGCTTCATATTTTCATTCTTTTGTTTGATAAAGATTGCTGAGATTTTGTAGCAATACTTCTTAACCTACCCTCTCATCCATATATGTACATGTGCATACATGTGGAATTATATGAATATGTTAACTTAAAATTATTTAAAAATTCCATGTTCCAGTCATGAATATTCATTTTCTGTGTGTGTATGGAAACTCGCCAGTGTTCAAATTATTTCCTACATATATGATTTCTATACACAGATATGTATACATATATAGATACGTCCTGTTATACTAAGACCTCTTTTTATATCTCACATTAAATGTTTAGATCTAGACCATTTTTATTAATGACTGTGTTATATGGCGGCATTGTAATTGATTTCCCACTCCCTGTATTGATGGGCATTTAATGCCCCCAGCTTATTGTTACCTGCAAGCAGTGCTTCAATAAATAACCTTTGTGTTAGTCTAGGTAGACTAGAGAAACAAATTCATAGACATTCATATGTATATAAGAATTTTATTTTACTTATTTTAAAAATTTTTTTAAAAAGAGAGTTTTATATAAATGATAATTGTACATTAAGAAAGCATCCCAACCTAGTCCAGTCCAAGCCCCTATGTTTGATATTAGGTCATATGTCTGATACCAGTTTATAACGTCTTCTTCAGACTCATGAAACACATGCAATAACACCGATTGCAGGATGGTCACAGGGCCAGTATGTAGAGAGTCTCTGGATCCAGTGGTGTTGGTAAGCTTCTCAGCACTGACGGGGGTCTCCACCTGGCTCCTCCAGTTTCCAGGCCATGGGGTCTATCAGTGTAGTACCACATATCTTGTCAGTAGAGTATGTCTCCAAGGGGGTGAGCTGAGAGAGAATGGTGTCTCTGGCCACCCAGGAGGAAGGTACAGGAGTCCTGTATTCTCAGGAGAAGGCCATGCCCATACAGTGGCTTCTTTGGCTATAATCCGATTGACAGACTAGACTCCACCCTTTAACTCTTAATCCTCAAATTGATACCAGATTATGTAACTACTACAACCTTATAATACTGGAAGCAGAATTGCTAGATTGTAAGAAATGCATCTTTACTTTCTTGACGGAGCCCAGACTGAACTCCAACAATGTGAACTAGTATAAACGTCCAACAATTTATGAGGGCATTGCTTCTTACATAACGTGGTTTAATGATAGGATTTTAGAATGTGAAGGGGCCACAGAATCTGTTGTTTCCACCTGCACCCCCTCTGTCCCCTGTTTTTCTAAAGTGGAAATGGCATCTTAGAGACTTGAAATGTTTGGCCCAGAGTCACACATCCCATCACAGTTGATCTGTGTTCCTGAGGAGACAACTAAATTCAGACACATTTTATATTTTAACGGAGCCTCACTGGTGTTTATCTGCTGCTGTCTTTTGAAAGCCAACTTCCTTGCCAGCCTCATACTTTCCATTGCCGGGTGTGAGTCTCCTGCCTTGCCGCTTGTCTGCATGGAACATCTTTTATGTAATACCCTTTAAAAGCCTTCCTCTTCCATTATTTAAAACTCAACTCATCCACAGTGTGTTTGAGTCACTTTAGATTTACCCTGGTGCCAGCACAGGAAGAGGCGCCCTGGTGGTGCAGTGGTTCCCTGCTCTCCTGCTCACCGAAACCCTCCATGGTCTGCACCCTCCAGCTGCTCTGCGGCAGTCTGGTTTCATAAAGATGTACAACCTTGGAAACCCTGTGGGCAGTTTTACTCTATCATGGACAGTTCCCGAGCCAGGATCAACTTGACTGCAAAGCGTTTTGTTTTCTCATGAACCCTGTCTCAGCAGCTGGCTCCATCCGCTTTGTTTAACCAAGAAAGACATATAACCCAATGGAAGGAATCTATCCTGGATAGCACTTCTGATATGCTTAAGCACTGGATACTTGTCAAACATTCATACTGTTTCACTTATATGAAATTCAACTTAACATTTATAAAGTTATTAATCACAATTCACTGTTTCTCTTAGAAATTACCTTCACAGACTATTTTGCTTATAAATTACAAATCTGCCCTTGTTTTATTATGTCAGTGTATTTATCTCTCTTAGAAACTTGTAGTCTTAGTACCATTTCTTGAGTGACTGTAAGGGTTTGTTAAAGCGATGCCTTAAGTTGGTGCTATAGCTGAATTGGTACTATATCAAGCTTATGACATTAGGTGAACTATATCAACTAATGACATTCTGAAGACCAGAGATCAGTCTTGGTGCATATTTTATCACAAGAAATATAGAACTCACTATTAGATGGGAATTAAATTTGGACAAGAATGTTGTTCAAAATGGTGAGGCTATCTAATCAAGAGCTTATAGATTAATTATTCAGTAGTATCTTGAGGGATTAGTGCACAGAATACAAAAGACCCATCTATTCCCCTTTAGAGTTTTTTTTTTGGCATCACTGCCCTCTGGTGGTGGGAGAGTAGGAGGCCCAGCCTTTGGCTGGAATCAAACCTCCTTCCCAGTGGGCCGCAGTCTCACACACAACCACTACGCCACTGGGGCTCAGCCCCTCCCCTTTAGAGTTTTTGTTGTAAAATAGAAGCTTCAAACATACATTATTCTCTTTTTAATCAGTTTTAGTCTTCTACAGTGAGCTATGAGTATGTGCACAGGAAGAGAGTGTTAGATAGGCCATATAGTTGTTGATTTATGGTGATTTGTGGAAGATTTGGGGGTAGGCTTGAGTTGGATGATGAAAGGGTGAGTTTTGCAGAAGGATTGAGTTTTCTTAATTCAAGACTCTTGACTTCTAGGACGTAAGCTCTTTTGCCCCAGCTTTTCTTGAAAATGAGTATCAGTTGCTTGATATGTGCATGTGCATTCCTTCATTCTTAGGCAAATGCATTTGGATCTGGAAAGAATTCTTACTCAATTCTGATCCAGCCAGTAGCTATAGTTTTGGATAACAGCACCTAGGCTATGTGTGGGTAATTGTCTCTGAGTTTTATTTCTTGTTTTTTCTTCCCAGTAGAGAATGGTATGTTTGAGGAGTAAAGACCAATTCTAATAAAACTAAAAGGGAAGTGATGATATAAAAAGAAAATAGAGGGCTGAGCCCCGGTGGCGTAGTGGTTGTGCGCCCACTGGGATGGAGGTTCAGTTCCAGCTCCACAGGAGCAAAGGCTGGACCTCCTACCACCAGAGGGCAGTGGTGCCTAAAAAACAAACAAAAAAAATAGAGAACATTAGTATAATGTATGAACATTTTCTTTGGCTTATGCTGTAGGACTGTGACAGATAAACTTAAAAATCAAGATTTGGTGTGGACAATTTTTTTTTTTTTTTGCATTTCACACTCCCACAGAAAACCGTCAAGGGGGTTAACAAACTGTATCAAAGTATGCACAGTTTTATAGGATTCTACAAATGAAAAGCCAAGTTCCTTTACCACAGACAATAATGCAAATGTTCACAGTAGCTTTGCTCCAAAGAAATTAAATTGCTGCAATTGATGATTCTACTGCTATAATGGGAGTTCATGTTATAACCTTTATTAATTAGGAAAATATCATATAATTTAAATCTAGGCAAGACTATTATAGGCCCTTAAGTTGCCACTGAAGAAATTAAACAGAAATGGCATGTCCTGTATTTTCAAAGATGATTATTACAACTAATAACCTCTGCACTCATCATGACTTTTTCATTGTTTTTTGGCTCTAGCTACATAAATTTTCAGTGGACTTCGGACCAATAAGACTGAATAGACTTGGGACCAATAAGGCTGAGAGTTTAAACTCAGAGATCTAGAATTGATAGCTACGGTAAGATTTGTAGTCAAATTTGTCATTCCCATGTGGTCATCCTATTTTATAGCTAGTTGCCTGAGGCCGTCTAGTGCAGGTTGAGTAAAGAGAATAGGATCAACTTTAATGTTTCTACAAATATGTTCTGTGGAGAACTCAACATTTCATGATTGTGCAAAGGAGGTTGAAGCAATAAAATAGCAATGGAGTAGTTAGTAGAAACCCAAGCCACTGCCATCGATCAATTCTGACTTGTGGCTACTCTGTATAAGAAATCTATATAGGATTTCTGAAACTATAAATTTTCGTGGGATTTTTAGACAGCCTCATCTTTCTCCCATGGAGGCAGCAGGTGAGTATGAGCCCCTGACTTTGCCATAGCAGCCTAGGACCTAATCCATAACATCACCATTGAAGACAGGAAAACCGGGAAAGACTGTCATGGAAATGGAGTGATATTTGCAGAAGAAAGAGTGGTCATTCATGTGAAATGCTGCTAAGAGGTTAGGAATGATGAGGATTGAAAAACCTGATGGATTCAGTGTCAATCCATTGAAACCAACATAATGGCAGTGGATTTGGCTTTTTGGTTTGTTTAGATTTAGTGATATGGAAGCCATTGTAAGTGACTTAGCCAGAACTGTTTCAGTGAGAGTTGGTGTGCCTAGAAGCCAGAGTGAGGTGGTCTAATTAGTGTGTGAGTGGAGTCCCTGGATGGTGTTAATGATTAATACATTTGGCTGCTAATCAAAAAGTTGGACCTGTAAGTTCACCAAGAAGCACCTTGGGGCAAGGCATACTCATCTACTTTAAAAAATTATCCATTGGAAAACTTTGTGCAGCTGTCCTTGGATACACATGCGACCCCCATGAGTGGTAATAGACTGAACCTCAACTCAGTGTTTTTCTTTTGTTTCAATTGTGAGTACTGGTGAGGGTATGGAAACAGTGTAGACTATCTTTTGAGCTATTGGACAATGAAAGGAGTGAGGGAGGTAGGATGATCAGTGAGAGGTAATGAGAGCTTGAAAGAGAGCCTTTTATTTTACTGATGGAATATGCTTGATCAATTTAAAGGCTAGTGGGAAGAATGAAGGAAAGAGCAATGATTCAACAGCATAAGAAAATTGGATGTGTAATTTCTTATGAATACAGGAATTATAGTACAGATAGAACTTTGAATGTTTGTTACTGGCAATAGGAGAAGATGCCCATTGACAACCCCTGTATTTTTTTCTAAGGTGAGGAGATCTACTGAGAATAAAAGGGGAAAAGACTGGGGTTGGAGTTTGGAAATGATTTGACAATCATTTTGCTGAGTAGTGAAAGTTAATTGTATACAAAATACACTGATGCTTTTGGGACAAGCGAGACTAGCGAAACTAGGGAAACTTGGTGGTAGGTTGAGGTAGGTCTTAAGTAAACATTAAGAACTTGGGCTAACAACATTTGATTATGAATTTTGCATCGTATCCCTTTCTAAACCATAAGCTTGAGGTGGTACTTTGTGGGGAAGGAAAAAGGGCAGGTTTAGTATTTGGGGAAATTTAAAATGTAATAAAATCAAGCCCACTTGGCTCATTTAATATTTATTTTGCTCTCTGACACCTTTTTGGAATGTTTTTGTCTGCATATATTTGGAAGTGATTGTTTTAGAGATCGGACCCAGAAAGACGGAAAGCTCGATTAAATAGAAAATAAAAAGAATACTACAAATTATAAATTGGCTCACTTTTGCCTTGGGGGTTTTAGATATTTTATGATTGAATAATAAGTAGTAGTTTCTCCCAGCCACTGCAGAATTAGATGTCAGTGCCAAAGTGAACCTGGAACATTGCCTTGTGTAGCCAAGCTCATCTCAAGAGATGGCCCAAGGCAATTAGTGGGCTCTAATATAAAACGATTGGCAAAGACAGGTGATATTTTAGTCTTTCATTTATATATATGTCCTCTGGCAATTTAGTAATAACCAGTGAAGTGACGTATTAAGGGTATGCAAACTTTGGCATGCTTAAAATTCAAATTATAGTGCTATGGGTTATGAAGGATTCTGAATAACATTCTAAAAGTCTGGCTAGTGTGCACTGTGTGGCATATTGTAAAACACATACTCTGCTTATGAACATGCATAAGTTAGAATTACTGCAAATTTTTGGAAAGATGTATACAGCCAGTATGTTATAGAGTTGATTGTGCATTTCAGTTGTTTCAGGTCTTGATTTTTCTATTATAAATACTGTTCATTTTGTCTCATTGTCATCACTTTTGTTCAGTTTGTTCATTTAGCCTTATAGTACATATTGTTGCATATTTGTATAATTATCAGACTTTAAATGCATAACAATTCAGCTATGAATTGTTTCTCCCCCTACAATGAATTTTAGAAATCCGTGCTTCGTTCTTAGAACCCTGTGTATGGGAAGCACGGATTGTGTCTAATCCGAGTGGAGTTTGCTCACGAAGCTTGAGAACTGCTTGCCCGAGAGGTCTAGGAATCAATATTAGCAATATTTGTTTTCTTTCGCCTCAGTATGCCACAGCTCTTTCAAGCTCAGGACCGTTGCAAAGCCTACTTCAAATCAACGTCTGTGTTACCAGAGCTATGTCTCAATTTTACAGGTAACAAAGTGGAAATTAAGAGAAATTCCCATTTTACATATAGGAGATTGATAATGAGACACAAACTAGGAGCCCTGGTGGCATACTGGGCAACATGTTGGGCTTCTAACCTCCAGGTCGGAAGTTTGAACCCACTCACTGCCTCAAGGGAGAGAGATAAGGCAGTTTTCTCCAATGAAGATTTACGACTTTGGAAACCATGTGGTAGTTCTAAAGTGTAGGGTCCCCGTTAGTCAGGATTGACTAGATGGCAGGAAGCTGAGACTTGAGCTGAAAATGGAGATAAAAGTAATACCTACACCATCTAATTCTTTAAATACTATGTAATACGTTGTGAACTTTAGATTGTACCTGCCATACTGGAAACAGAACCAGGACGAGAATGTATGCAGACAAATTATCTATCTATGCACATGTGCTAAGGAGTCTGGGAGGCCAGGGTTCCCATGGAAGGAGACCTTCACGTTCATAGGTTGGAATGCACAGATTGGAATGACGTTCTGGTCACATTCTCTTATGTTAAAGTAAATCCCTGTGATGTCCCCCATATAAAATGCCAATCTTATACAATTGATGTATGGATTATAACGAGTTGTAAAACCGCCTGATAAAATGATTTTTTAAAACATGTCAACCTTAAGGTGCTTGCAAGCACATGGTACCTACTGTATATGCTTGCAGGTCAACTGCTCAAAGACTGCTTGCCTGAAGTTGTCTGCCCCACCCTAAGTAGTGGCTACTCCCTACAGATAAAGGATCATGGATTACTCCCCTGGATAAGAACCCAGAGACACCCAAGGATGAGCCAAAACTAAGGTTAGGCTGCCATCTAGCCTGCCCACCTTGTTACCTTACATACCTTCTTGTCACAAGTATGCCTCTAGTACGCCTCCTTCCTGTTAAGGTATGTGCTTACCGTGGCTTGCATGCCTGACACTATAGAAGTTGATGTAAGAATACATTTTTCTCTTTCTCTGCTTGGACCTGGTTCTTAATGGCATGGTGGAGTTGAGCACCACAAAACTTTAGTCTGTCTATTAATTTCTTCCCTTTGATTACACAACCATCCCATAGGATCCATTCGGATGTGGGGCTGGACCTCACAGGTAGGTGCCAACTCATGAGGCTGTGCACAGCAAAATGAAAGACTCACAATCTGTCTTTGAACTCATTGTTGCAGCTACCGTGACAGTGTATCTCGTATCTCGTTGGGAATCTTCCTCTTTTTCACTGACCCTCTACCAAGCATGATGTCCTTTGGGGACTGGTCTCCTGATAATATGTCCAAAGTATCTGAAATAAACTCTCATCATCATTGCATCTAAGGAGCATTCTGGCAATATTTCTTTAACACATATTGGTTCATTCTTCTGAATTCTCATGTATTTAATATTCTGTTTAGCATAGATGTAGTTATTGGGTGGAGTTCATGAAAATCAATTGTATTTGACTTTATAAAAATCATAAGAATCATGACTTGTTAGTTGTAGAATTGAAATTATTTGTCATTTACTCCTATGTTTCTCAATAGGCAATGAGTTCCTAAAAGTAGAGACTTTGCCTTTTATTAATCTTAGTATTTCTGTCACCTAGTACTGGGTCTGCATTGTAGAGAGTGCAATAGCTTTTATATTGAATTAATTATATAAAGATTCAGAAACTGGATTATCTTTTAGCAAAGAGGTAGAGAATCGATGTGGTAATTGGTAAATGGAGTTATATACACTCTCAATAAAGAAATGGTGCCAAATATTTTTGTTGTGATATAGTTGTTCAATGTTTAAAGCCTGAGTATATCGAATAACAATTACAAATATAGAATCATGGGATGATAAGATTTGGGAGCAGGAACAAAGGTTAGGAATCATTTAATGTTACCTTTAGAAAGGCATTTCAAGAGTTCTGCCAGACTAGAAAATGTCTGAGCTCCAGTCATGTTTCTCAGGGTAGCTCTTTACTGCCTGTGCGATAATATGTTTTGCAAGGTTTAGAATTGTATTTGCAGAATATCAGAATCAAGGTTACACCTTCCAGCGTGGTCAGTCTGCACCTGCTTATTCAAACTTTAGCATGATATGGGTAGAGGATATTTAAGAAGATGTGAAGTATCCTTCCCATGAGGAAAGTAGAGTGTGGTTTTTTGAGAGTGTTTAAGATGCAGACAGGACACCATTTATCTCCCCAAGTGATATTAATTTAAAGTTTAAGGATTACTACTTCAAATTACATACCACATGGGTACCAAGAGCAGAAAGAAATTGCTAAACCATATGCTTGTAAATGCCACCTCTTTCCTCAAGAGAAAGATCATTTATATTTTGCAATTAAAGAGCAGAAGGTCTTTTTTCCCATAAAGGCCTTTCAGTCAGGAATAGTGCCGGGCAGAGAAGGTGCCTCAGGGGAGAGCTATACCGCATTCAAGGACTCTGTTGACAACTCTGCCTTGTGGAACTTGACTCTTAGTTTACTTCCTGAGTAAATCATGGCACATATACTTTAATTACTGCCCCTCCCCCAAAGAAAGTAGCAAGACCTTGTTAAAATAAAGTTTGTAAACAGTTCTGCTGAAAGTCAGCATTTAGTAAAGAGATTGGTATTTAGATCAACTTGATGTTTTCTTCCTACGAAAAAATTGAAATGTTTCAGTACCATGGTGCTCTGTGTAGATCAATGGTTTTCAACCTTCCGAATCCCTTTAATACAGTTCTTCATGTTGTGGTGACCCCCCAAACATAAAATTATTTTCATTGCTACTGTGATTTTGGTACTGTTAGGAATCTGGTGACGCTGTTGAAAGGGTCGGGTCGTTGGACCCCCAAAGGTGTTAAGACCCACAGGTTGAGAACTGCTGCTAGTGTAGCTGGACATTGTTTATTATTTTGATTAAAAGAAGAGTTTGAGTAATGAGATTAGTAGTGCTGCTTTATTCTATTTTTTTTTTTTGTATATATTTTAGTCCATGGAAGTTAATCAAGCAAACTGGCGTAGTTTCTATACTACCCTTACTGGAGTAATTTTTATATTCCCAATACTGCAGTAGTTTCTATACCACCAATACTGGCAAATAGGTTCAAATGAGGTTCTGGAACCTCATGTAATAGTTGTATATGGTACCATGAAAAGGATAATTGTGATATCTGCCCTCTCGAGAGTAAGCTCCTGTTCTTCCGCAGCTCTGTGCTTTTCTTCCTCCCACTCTAGAGGAACAGCTTGAGGGAATTGATTATCCTTGCCCTGTCCTGTGAAGACCAGCAAATTTAGCCTTTCTGAGACTATCATCAGGAGCAAATCTCCGAGCATTTTATTTATGTAGGAGAAAATCTACCTCAGGGTAGAAGTCAGGTGGAATTCTCGAGTTGGGATGTATCAGATAGCTCCATGTTCTAGCTGACCATGCTGCTCAGGGGTCTGATAGTCATTACTTTTTCCTTGTTGTGCTGTAATGAACTTTTTGTCCTTGCCTTCAAGTTGTTAATTAATTTTTATCCGTGGAGATAATATATAGTCTCTCTGCTTACCATTTCTGCCTTAGTCATTAAATCAAGTCCTACTGGTTGTGGCAAATTTAAAATAGTTCTCCCATATACAAAGTTAATTTATTTTGTAATTTTAGTGGGCAAACTTATTGAAATATTTGTTTATGGTTTTATTATAAATAAAACATGCTTATATTATTGAGCCATAAAAAGGAATGAGGTTATGATATATGCTACAGTATGGATGAGCCTTAAAAATATTATGCTGAGTGAAGTAAGCCAGGCCTAGCAGGCCATGAATGGTAGCATTTCATCTATATGAAACATCTAGGATAGCAACATTCATAGAGACAGAAAATAGATGAGTGGTTAGCAGGCACTAAAATGGAGAAGGGAAAATGGTAGATTATAGCTTAATTCCCTAAATTGTACACTTAAAAGTGGCTGAAAATAGTTGTTTTTATGTTCTTTGTACTTTGTGACAATAAAAAGTGCTTACTAGAAAATGTTAAAACATTATGCAATATGTAATGCCCTCTGTAAAAATTTTCCACAACCACAACTCACTGGTTAACCCTTGTTAACAACTTGGTGTATGTTTTTGCCTTTTCAGTGTTTGTTTATATATATATATATATTTATATATATATACACATATATAAATATTTATAATGAGATCTTATTCTTATACTGATTTGCAACTTACCCTTTGCATGCATAGGTATATATTCAAGGTGTTTTGTTCAAGATATTTTGTGCATGTCAGTAGCATCCAGCTTTGTCCTTTCTTAATCACTGTATGATATTCTGTTAGATGTTGTATTAGTCTGGGTAGACTAAAGAACCAAATTCATAAACATGCACATGCAAATTTATAAACACCCACAGGGCAGTGGGTGCAGAGTCTTGTGTATCCAGTGGTGGTAGAAGCATCTCAGGGCTGGTAGGGATCTCTTTGTGGCTTTTCCAGCTTCAGAGGTCTGGTTCCATCAGGGTATGCCCATGTGGCTTCTCTTCCACCTCCTCCAGTTTCCAGGACTCACAATCTATCAGCATGCTGCCATGTTGTCTTGTTACTGCAATGTCTCCCAAGGACTGAGCTGCAAATCTCTCACACCCATGGGGGAAATATCATGATATTTCCCAGAATTCTCAGGAGAAAGCCATGCCCACTAGAGGTCTCATTGACTATCTACAGATTGACAGGCCAGACTATACTCCTACACTTCAATCATGAAGTTGACATAAGAGTACATGACTGCCACAGATGTATAATTACTTAGTTGCCTGTAAGTAGGCATTTAGGTTGTTTTCATTTTTTTCACCAGCACAAAAATTTTGGAAGCTAAGGTCATTATGCATTTGTATTTGTATTCTGTGCAAATATACAGTTTTTTTCCCAAAATGTCTTGCCAACATTTTTTATTGAAGAAATCAATATTTTCCCACTAAACAGAAATTCTACACACACACACACACACACACACACACACACACACACATACACACACAGTTTTTTTTTTAAGTCTTATTTATTTTTTTGGGGGGAGGGGGCATCATTGCCCTCTGGTAGGGAGTGGGAGGCCCAGCCTTGCTCCTGGAGAGTTGCTGCTGGATTTGAACCGCCAAGCCAGTGGGCTACAGTCCTGTACTCAACTACTACGCCACCGGGGCTCAGCCCCCACACAGTTTTTATATATACTTAGGTTTATTTCTAAAATAATGAGTTCTAATGATCAACCTCTAATATAAATTGTTTTAATTGTTCTAATTTATAATTTGTTTTCATATTCTATCAGACAGCTCCCCTTTTCGTTGTTCTTTTTTTCCCCCAGAATATTTGCCGAGTCAAGTATTTATTCTTCCAGATGAACATTCTTTTTTTTTTTTTTTTTTGGCATCACTGCTCTCTGGTGGTGGGAGTAGGAGGCCCAGCCCCACTGCTGGAATTGAACCTCCGTCCCAGTGGGCCGCAGTCCCGCGCACAACCACTATACCACCGGGGCTCAGCCTCAGATGAACATTCTTATCCCCATTTAAATACCCCAGTATGAATCTGATTAACATTACTTTTTGTCCTGGAGTAATTAGAACTATGTTTCTCTGATTAATAAAATTGCTTGATAAATGTAAAACTAATTTTTCACTTTTAATTTTCTAATAAATGTTTTCCTCTGACAGGT
This sequence comes from Nesogale talazaci, assembly GCA_004026705.1. Lineage (NCBI taxonomy): Eukaryota > Metazoa > Chordata > Mammalia > Afrosoricida > Tenrecidae > Nesogale > Nesogale talazaci. The sequence continues at coordinate 64,662 of PVJH01001069.1, forward strand.
TTTTTGGTGGGGCGGGGTGTGTATTCTTAAGTAAGAATGTTTTGTTGAATGTTGCTTTCTGAAGTATCTCTTACTACAATCTTTTGAATTGGTTACCTTGTGGTTTGCAATCCAACTCGTAACTGCTCAGCCATTAGGGCTCATTTCTCCTACCCAAAGCTAAGGTAAAATTAGTGCATCAGAAAACTTTTAGTCTCTTTGTTTTTAGTACGTTTGCTGAATATTACTAGCTTCTGAGCCTTTCACAAAAGATTAACATTGTAGGCCTGCAACTGCTATCCATGAAAACCTTGCTGGTAAGATTGGTCCTTGGCTGGTGTGTAAGGATTTAGATTTGGGTAGGGTTCACCGTTAATAAGAATTGCACATTGTGCCTAGATTGTTTGTGCCAATAGTCTGATTTATGCTTGTGATAAGTTTATTGTGCCTGGCCAATAAACACATGTGGGATTAATAAGGTTGCAGTTTAATTGAAGAGCAAAGAGACAAATGGCTCAGCGAACCTTGCCTTTCTGTCTCTTGCTCTTTGGTGATCGGACCAGTGTCCAGCTGCCTTACCTACTTCTCTGCCTCAGTTTGCAAGTTTCACTACCTGTGGGACAACCAGCCCGTAGACTGTGTCACTATAGTTTGAGGTTCCTTCGAGACCTGCTTTGCCATATCACTTGAGCTGGGGACTGGCAGACCCTGTCATCTGGCTGACTACTGGTGACCTGCCCTGCTGTTGGCTGCCTATGACCAGACTGTATTGCTCTACAGAAGACTCTATCAGTATATTAACTGTCTCATAGAAGTGAGTTCAGCTGAGCCCTATGTGTTGCTCTGTGAACTAATTAACTATTTCTTCATGTTGCATATATCTATCCATATATCCATAATATATATGAAAAATCATAAGTGCCCTGGATTCTCTAGAGACCCATGACCAACACAATGTTGAGTACCTGCATTCTTTAAGGGAGTCTGTTATCTATGTAGAGGGTGCTTGTGTGATTTATTGTTATGTGCCATCGAGTCAGTTCCGACCCATAGGGACCCTGTGCAGAACACAACAGAACACTATACCGTCCTGTGCCATTCCTTAAAATTCTTCCCGTGCCCAAACCCATTGTTGCAGCCACTGTGTCAGACCATCTCATTGAAGGGCTTCCTCTTCACTGCCCCTCTACCAAGCATGCATGTCCTCCTCCAGGACTGGTCTTTCCTGACAATATATCCAAAATATCCAACACAAAGTCTTGCCATCCCTGCCTCTAAGGAGCACTGTGATTAGCCCCCAGTAAAAACTCTGTGCATTGGTTCTCTAATGAACTTACCTGGATGGTAACATTTCAGATGGCTTGCCACAGCTAGTTTCTAGGGAAATTAAGCATGTCTTAAGAGACTCCACTGGAAAAGGGCTCTTGGAAGCAGGTGCTTGGTTTTCCTCAGATTTTGTCCTATGTTCCTTTTCCCTTTGTTGTAGCATTTCACCATAATAAATCAGAGCTATGAGCATCTGTAGGTTGAGTCCTGTGAACCTTCCTATTGAATCATCAAAGCTGGAGTTGGTTTTGGAGACCCTCAGCACAGTGCTATAGTGACATTTCAAGAGATTGCACAGGCTTTAAAACTTCTCTCTTCTCAGGAACTGAAGTTCCTTTCACCACGCTCAACTATGACAACCAAACCAAACAAATAGTCCCTACTCTTCAAAAAAGGATTTGGAAATATTGTGATGACATGGAGCAGTGATGTCACAAGGTAGAAGGAGAATAAAAATCAGTCCAAAGGTGATTTCTATGAAGCAGAGGTCACATACACTCTCCATCCTGTTTTAAAAAAAAAACAAAAAACCACTTCTGATGCTAATTGTTTCTCCAACAGTGCTGTCTACTTCTCTGCTGGGTTTGATGATCACTACAGTGAAGTTATGTGGTTTGTTAGGGAAGTTAACAGGTTAAAATTCAATCAGAAACGCTCAGGTACAGTTCCTTATCAAGATCTCCTTCTGGTCCTGTATGTCTGAGCCACAAAGCCCTTGGTTTCCTCAGCCCTGCCCAGGCAGTGTTACTGTGTTTGTTTGGGTTGACTAGAGAAACAAGTTCATAGACACTCATATGAGTATAAGAAAGAGCTTTATATAAACGATCAATCGTATATTAAAACATATTAGCCCATATGTCTGATACCAGTCCATGAATTTTTCTACAGACTCACGCATCACATGCACTGATACCAAAAGCAGGAAGATCACAGGCCAATAGGTGAAAAGTCTTGTGGAAGCATTGCAGCACTGATGTGTCTCCAGGTGGCTCCTCCAGCTCCAGGGCTCAGGTTCCATCAGTGTAGCTCCAAGTGGCTTGTCTTTAGGAATATCTAGCAGAGTGTGTCTGCCCTCCAGTGTGGTATTTATCCCCATTGCACCTCCAATGAAGTCATCAAGTTGAGACCTGGTTGACAGGCTAGACTCTACCCCTTACTCAAGTTGACAGTAGATTATGTTAGTGCCACAGTTACAAAGCCTTTTCAGTACTACAGATGAAAACACAACACTGCCAGAAGCCTTAGCTCAGAAGCACTCTTACTTGGTGAATCAGCAAATCTAACTTCCCTAATTAAGTGTTCAGAGGCACCTCACGATGCAAGCTAGCTTTCTAACTGAAGGGACTCAGCTTTATTTGTTCCATGGGCCAGGAAACTCATTGTTCTGTTTCATGCTCTGGTCTTGGCTCTCTATGATGTCACAATGTTCTGTCAAGAAGGGGTAGTGCACGGGAAATCTCAGGATCCAAAGGACATGCCACACTCATTGCTCTTTGACGGTCATCAGATTCCCTAATTTTGAGATAGCCCATTTTATATCCAGTAGTGATGGCAAGATTGACCAATGCCCATGTGAGAGTTCTAAATTTTTACAATTGTAATTAATCCTGTTAGCAATCAATCATAACTGAATCCTATAATCCTATCAACATCTTCCTCTACCTTTTCTTACCCAGATCCATAAGAAAATGAGGAAGCAGACCCAATCTGAATTGGTAGAAAGCTACATTCTGTGGCTAAAGGAGCCATATTGGTAAATCACCACTTGTTATTGGTTGCATCTTCATAATTTAAATTTCTATGAGATCTCTATCATTTCATTGGAGATTCCTATAGGCTAGAAGTTCTTGCGGGACATGGAATCAGTCTTTCTTGTTCTACTTTATTACTTGCTTTTCGCATGGTACTTGGTTCATGGTAACATCTCCATAAATATTTTAAATGAATAACTGCACATACCCCCAAACTTTTTTGTTTTTGTTCCCTCCCCCCCTTTTTGTGGCATCACTGCCCTCAGGTGGTGGGGGTAGGAGGCCCAGCCTTTGCTCCATGGAGCTGGAATTGAACCTCCGTCCCAGTGGGCCGCAGTCCCATGCACAACCACTATACCACCGGGGCTCAGCCCCCCCCCCTTTTTTAAATCCCTAAAATTTAGCTCCAAAGTATCTTCTTTACTAATTTTGGAGTTACTGACCCCAATGAAATTTATAAAGGACATGAACTACTTTTCATATAATTTCTTTTGTTATCATTTGATATGTAAAAATCCCCTAAAGCTTAATGACAAACAAATAACCATTTTATAAGTCAGACAATTCTATGTCAGGAATTTGGACAGGGTCCAGTGAAGGTGTCCTCTGTCTATATACCATGTGATACTCTGTGGGATTGGAAGATCTTCACATACCTGGCCCGTCAACCTGGAACCAAACAGGAATTTCGTTGGTCTGTGTGGAGCTTTTGTATGCATTTTTCCTGCTAGGTGAGCATTGAACAACAACTGATTTAGTATGCCCAGTGATGTAGCCTGTGTGATAGTTATGTTTATGGCCTCCATCGGAACATGTGGATGGGAGTTTAATAGGATTGAAGCTTGACTGGAGGGCAACCTACATACATACAGGTCCTTTGCTCTGCAAGCATCCATCTCTCTCGGTGATGATCGGACCAGCACTTTGCAACCTAAGTTAGTTCTTTGCCTCAGCTATGTATTGAGCTAGTGTGTGCCAAGCCAACTTGTGGATCTTTTTGCCTCTCCCTGCTTGTAATGGTTGTCGTTCCATCAAGACCTGCTTTGTTTGCCACACTTTTTGAGGATCCTACATAACTTTTTAGTTCTGGAGGTACTGGTTTCTGCTAAGCCACAATTTCTGGTCTTTCTGCTATTCCTGCCCCACCCTGCTTGTCTAGCCTGCGGGCAGACTTTGCTGCCTGCTTTCTTGACCTTGGACCAGTAGCCCACATGCATTGAAGGACCTTCAGACTGCTCCATGGAAGTGGATTGAAAAAAAAAAAAAAAAAGAAAGAAAGTGAATTGAATTGAGTCCTCTGTAGTGCTGTCTGGACTAATTAGCTGTCATATTCCTTCTTGATATATAAACCTATCCATATATATACACACACACACATATCTATCATATATACACACACACCTATCCATATATATAAAGCTATCCACATATATATATCTACCCATATATATTATAACCATAAGTGTTCTGATTTGTTTCTCTAGAGAACCCTGCCTAACACAACCTGGGAAGGTTCTCGCATCACAATTTTTTTGTAAAAGTAGTTTTGCTCGAACTTTGCTTTTTTGTGATGGCTGATTTAAGAGAACAGTATGTAGTTGTGAAATTTTGTTTCCGGCGTGGGAAAAATGTCACAGAAACTGTTGTGATACTGAACTCAGCTTACAAGGACAGCAACATGGGAAAAAAACTCTCAAGTATATGAGTAGTTTTCTCATTTCAAAAAACGTGAAATGTTGATTGATAAGCTTTCTACTTAGAGATTCTAAAAAAATTACGTAACAGTGTTTGACAGAAGAGGCCTGATATGTGGCAGATGGGGGACTGGCTTTGCCACCATGACAGTGCACCTGCTCACACAGCCTTCTCAGTGTGCCTGTTTTGGGCAAAAAAAAACAGTATGCCTCCCTTGTACCATGCACCTTCCTCACCTGACCTTGGTCTGTGCCATTTCTTTTTGTTTTGTATGTATGGGAGGGAGCCAGTTGGCGTGGCCTGATGAGGATCATATGTCTGAGCTTTGGTTCTCATGGCCATCTGTGTTCTTTAGTTCTCCTTCATACAATCATGGCTTCTCGGCATGATCAATGCCAGCTCATGCTCAGAAAATCTCTTCCTTTGGTTAAAGTGATGCCAGGGCCAGCTCAAGGGGAGGGGAAATGGATTTCATTTTTCAGTGACGAGGAGGCATGTACAGAGAGGAAAGGGATTAAAGGTAGCCATTTTGGGGACAATCTGCCACAATAATGTGTTTGCATAAACTCTTTAAAAGCTTCAATCTTCTTTATAAATTTTCAGTTTAGATGTTAAATTTTTATTTTATAGCTGAAACATATCAGATTCATTTGACAGGCCAGAACAAACAAAAACAAAATATTAAGAGGCAGTAACAGAGATACAGAATAAAATGTTTTTAAGGGTCCACAATCCTACTATAACTATCATTTTACAGATGTAGAAACTCATATTAGTTAGGAAATTTATTAAAGATCACATATGTAATAAGAATACATTTTAAAGTTTAAAAAGGAAGGCAGTAAACTGTTATACTCCTTGAATTTTTTTGGTCAATGTTATCATGTATTGTATTTGGTAATTCATGTATGTACGTAATTATATTTATATATAATGATAGGGACATAGATCTACATACATATATCTGTAAAGTATTAAGGTAGCAGCCAAGCATTGGGCCTCTGCTCAAGTACACCCTCAAGGTTAAATACTCTGTTCTTATAACCTGTGATGTTCACCTTCCCAACGTGATTGCTGAAGACAAAGTGGGTGCATAAGTATAAAGACAACATGGGTGCATAAGCAAATGTGGTGAAGAAAGCGGATGGTACCTGTATATTAAAAGATAAAACGTCTGGAGTCTTAAAGATTTGAAGATAAACAAGTGGCCATCTAGCAGGGAAGCAACAATGCCCACATGGAAGCAGCATACCAGCCTGTGTCATTTTGAGGTATCAGCAGGATCAGGTATCAGGCATCAGAAGACCCAAAAAACAATCATATCTGTGCGAACAAAGTGGGGTGAAATGGTGACCCAAAGTCTATCTATAGACAACTGGACATCCCCTTACAGAATGGTCACAAGCAAGGGACAAGCCAGCCAGGGTACAGTATAGCACCAAGTAAACATGCAACATTCCTCTAGTTCTTTAATGGTTCTTTCTTCCCACTACCATGACCCCAGTTCTATCTTACAAATCTTGCTCGAGCAGAGCATGTACACTGGTACAGATAAGCGCTTTCAACACATGGAATCCAGGACAGATACCCCCCCAGGAACAATAAATAATTGGAGTAGCAATACCATGAGGGTAACTAGGGGTTAGTTGGGAGTAGAAAAGGATAACTGATCACAATGATCGACATATTTACACACACACACATACCCCAGGTGACGGACAACAAATAAATGGTGAAGGGAGGCAGATAGTAAGATATGAAAATAATAATAATTTATAATTTATCAAGGATTTGTGAGGGTGGGTGGCAGTGTGAGTGAGGGAGGGAAAAATGAACTGAAGGACTCAAGTAAAAAATGTTTTGAAAAGGATGATGACAACATATATACAAATGTGCTTGGCACGATAGATGTATAGATTGTCATAAGTGCTATAAGAGCCCCCAGTAAAATGGGTTTTTTAAAAAATTGGTGATTCAAACCTTTATATATGGGACCTACCTTTTGAATGCAAGTGATTGGATCCTACTTTGCAGATGATAGCTTCATGAGTGAAAATACAAATTTTGGGCCTACAAGTTGTGCCTTCAGTAATATCTCTTCCTTCTTTGCACTACAGAGTCAAAATAAAATCATACTCAGAATGACTTCCAAATGTTTTATTTGTGTATCTCCGTAAGAGACGTGACCTTACATTGACAAGCAAATCATTGCTCTTGAGTCGTGTCCAAGTTCTCGTGATACTATAGGAAAGAGTGGAATTGTTTCCCAGGGTTTCCAAGGGTGAAATCATTTATGGGAGCAGACTGCTTTCTCTTTCCCCAGCAGAACTGTTGGTTGCTTTGAATCATTGACCTTTGGGCTAGCAATCCCGTGTTTTACCCCTTGGTGCATCTATAACAATGTGCATATAAATCAGTGGCTTTTTTTCCAGAGCTGTTCATTAGACTCACCTTGGAATAGTCTGAGAAACACTAGTGCCTGGGCCCCATCCCATACCAATTAAATCAGAATCCCTGGTAGGTGACATTCACACACCTCTTTTAAGTTCCCTGTGTGATTCCAATGAGTAGTAAGCCTATTGGGAATTGCTGGTCTAATTAAAATGATTCTGGGTCCCTGAACAGAGCCTTCCTTATGTGACATGCAGGTCAGGCAGACAATGGAGGAGTTGGGGACAATTTTTCTTTTAATTTGAATAACTAGTTCAGTGACCTAGGCCGAGGATGCCTCACAAAGTCCAGAATACAAATGTAAGAGCACAGAAACAGACTGAAGTGGCAGTCCTGGAGAAAGACTACCCTTTACAGTGGCTTACCTAGGACGGAGACCCATCTGGAACAGGGCTCTGTGGAGAGGCGAGATTCTCCGCTGAGAAGTGAACCAAGCGGAGCCAGCATAAGAGATGGCAAAAAACTATGCATGCTTTGTGATTTTAAAAATAGCTCAGTGAAAATAATAAAACTATAAAAATGAGGTTTTTTTCACATGAATTGGCTATTTTTTGGTCCTTGGTTATTATAAAGTCTCTAATTGAAAATTCATAATTAAAATGTTCAGCTAAATGACATTTATTCAAGTGAAAAAGAAGGTATTTACATATATAACATTAAGGCTTATGATGTATCAGTTGAAGAATTAAAAATTTCCCTCTGAGAACATTGACTAACAATAGATTGTTTAGTCAATAATTTGAGGTTGGGTCATTTAGTCAACACTCTGAGATTAACTCATGACCTACGTAAAACTTGAAGTGGATCTTAAACCAGAGAAAATATAAATATACTTATTGGGTGTATACATTGTATTTAGAGTTATGAACCATCATTGAACTATTATATAGTGATGATGTGAGAGCGTGGGATTTGAAATAGGATGCCAGTATCACGTATTATTTAGTAGTGTTCAGAATTTCATGAATTTCAGAATTTCATGACTGGCATTTGTCATTTTGGAAACTCAGAACCCCCACCAAAAAATACCTGATTCTTTTAGAGTATCATCAATACGTGATCATATGTTAAATCGGGGATTGTCATACTATGATCTGTGGGACAAATTTGGTCCTTTTCTGTAAATATCCTTTGTGGGAACATAACCACGCTCATTCGTTTACTTTTTGTCTGTGGCTGCTTTTGAACCCTCCAGGCAGAGTTCAGTTGCTGCAACAGAACTTAGTCTATAAAACCCAGCTACTAACTATCCGAGCTTTTGCCGACTCCTATGTTAGGACGCTGCATTCCACAGTGTTTGCTGTATTGCACCTTGGACTATTGAATCACATTATTTACTTACAGTCTCACATAGATCATCTTAGTTGAATTTTGCCTTTCATATATATACTGCTAATAAGATGATTCAGTCAGTAGGGCTTTCACATGGAGCTGTAGTTAAGAGATTTCCTTGGCATTGAGGTAGGAAAGTGGGGAATGCGTTCTGCCAGCTTGATGATATTCCTTCTGTTGGGGACCAGGAGTTTGCTCACTTAGCTGGGCTGCAGTAGGGTCCAGAAATTTACTGACTGACCTGGGTGGAGTTTGGGGATGGGATGCTGTCTTCTTGCTTAGCTCAGCTCCTGGTTCCTCTCTCTCACACTCTGGCTGCTCCCTCTGTTGAAGATAGACATGGCGTAGCTAAAGAACTTGGTCCATGAGGAGCATCCACTGCAGTCACGGAGGAGAAAGGTGGTTTTTTACCTGTCTTGCTAACAATAGATCTGGTTGTGGAAATTTAAAATTAGGAGCTGTCAGTTTTTAATCCTGGTACAAATAGTATTCCTGTGGATAGAGGATGCTTTGGCTCAGTTCCCTGAGTCTTTATTACAATAAAAGGCTTATCTCTTAGCTAGAAGCCTCTTCTTCCCCACTTGAGGTATCTTGAGTGCTGGCGAAGGCTGTCAACCATTTTGGGATTATCTATACCTGGAAAAACAGTATGAGGGGACTTCAAAATACCATTCATTATCTTTTAATTCCATTTTCCCATGTGCTTTTTAAAGCATGTACATACTAAATGAGACAATTTAAAGACAATTTTAGTATCCTGAGAACATTGTTCTTGCTGTTAACTGCCATTGAGTCAGCCCTTATCTCATGTACAAAAGAATTGGACTGTTGAGATCCACTGGGTTTTCATTGGCATTGATTTTTAAAAAATAGATTGCCAGACTTTACTTCCTAGCCACGCCTTAGTTGGGAAGCCCTGATGAAGTATGTTCAGCATCATAGCAAGACGCAAGCCTCCACAGACAGATGGATGGTGGCTTGACTTATGGAACTTTGTCTGGGAATAAAAACTGAGCCACATGAAAGACAAGGTTTTTACCACAGGGCCAGTACTGCCTCCAGTCTGAAAACATAACTCCTCTCTATATATAACATGTGAAGCTTGTTTTTTTTCTTTTTTTTTAAATTAAAAGATCATTTTATTTTGGGGGGGGCCTCTTACAGCTCTTATAACAATGCATTACATTAGCAAGCTGTTAAACAACCTTTTGCCTCCGATTTTTCAGTTTTATCTGTAGGCATGCATTGCATACAAAACAAACAAGTGTCTATGACCCTGTAAATGAGAGAAAATGCAATCATGTTCTCAGACACTGGCAGCCTTATTGTTCCAGTTGTACGTTTGGGAGGAAATTACAATCTTGAGAAAAATACTGGAATTACTTTTTTTTTTTTTTTAAAGAATAGGATGTGTATTTTAAACTTTGATTAGTGAATGTCAAGTTTTTTATGTGATTTCGGAATGAAGCTTTTTTAAATCAAACATATAATATGGGTGCAGACCCAAATTTCTGAAATTGTTTGAAATCTGAAGTTAGATTCATGTATTCCGTATGTAGTTTAGATCTAAGTCCATTTGGGGGTGACTTTTCTACTGAGTACCAAACCTTATTAATTATGTCTTCTTCTGGTTGATAATGTTTCATTTCCTGTGTTGCTGAGATGTCTATCTGATGCACTTTTCTAGCTTGCCATGGCTCTGGTGCTGTTGGTGTTCGCAGACTCCGGTGTTTCACTTACTAGTCTGGTAAAGCAGGAAAGGCATTTGCTTCAATTGGAGTTGATGAAAGCAGCTGCATTGTTTTCCAGAATAAAGGGGTTATTGAAGATTTCATTGGTGTTGAAATCATTTGTGAATTTTTTTTAATGCAGTGAATTATTTAATATGGTTCTTCTAACCAAAGTCTCTAATTCCCACCAAATGACTTCTTGATAAGACTGTGGGAGAAGATACTGACAGAATTTACTTGTGAATAATCAGGAGTCTCCAGAATGTCTACTGCTGTGTATAAAACAGTCTCTGAGAAGCGGGAGGAGGACTCTCATTACTAGCAAGAGCCTGAAGTGGAGCATGTTCTCTGAACCAGAGATTCTGTGCTGTGACCCTCCTGGATCCCTAAGATAGCTATGGCATCAGAGGAGTAGCAGCAACAGCAGTAGCAAATTAGGAGCCCCAGCATGAAACAGTGGTGAGCTTTTCAACTTATGGAATAAGTAAAACTCTGGACAGGAGGCTGGCTTGCAGAATTGAGTGCCTTGGGGCACTTATTGGGGAAGCTGGGTTTGCTGACCTATGGAGCTTGAGGTGAACGCCTTCAAGTTAAGACTGGTATCCTCCTTTGCTCATTTATTACCAGAGTGGAAAGAACTTTGTAGCATGTCCTGATAAACAACTGTTTCTTGAGCAATTTTCACTTGCATTGCTGCCTGTGAACTTCCTTAATAAGTCCTTTAATTGTGAATGTTGTCTATGAGTTATCAAGATACTAGATTCTAGAGACGTAAAATAGAGAACACCTAAACAACACAAGCACATGTCGATATTTACTTCGCTGTTTGTGGTGTGTACTTTTAAAAATGTACTTTCCTTTACTAATTCTCACCTTTCTTTATATACTAGATCAACGACTACCACCTATTCTACAAGATGAGTAACAGCCACCCTCTTCGCCCCTTTACTGCAGTGGGGGAAATTGATCATGTGCACATTTTGTCTGAACATATTGGTGCCTTGCTGATTGGGGAAGAGTATGGAGACGTCACCTTTGTTGTGGAAAAGAAACGGTTTCCAGCCCACAGGGTCATTTTAGCAGCCAGGTGCCAATATTTTCGGTAAGTGTGTAATATTTTTTTCAAGAGTCAAGTCATTTGTAGTAAATGGTGGTATTTTCTGCTTTATGGAAGGATATTGTAATCAGGTATAATAACAAGTCCAAGGGTCTCTTCAACTAAGTACCTACTCAAATTTTAACCTTGAAACTTTTTGAGAATTATCCTTTCTTTCAGGAGTAATTATAAATTATTTAGCTATAAGGCTTCCTAGAGCAGACAGTAATAATCAACCATTTTTCACAGTCCCAGAACTATTTCTCAAGCTGACCTTCTTCACAAAGTTGATAACTATTTGGAGTTAAACTGATTTACCAGACAGATTTATTATGATTCTTATTTATTTAGGAAGACTGATCTCCAGACTTCTTACTGAACATGTGTCCATCTTGGTTTCAGACTACTGAAAGCTAGGACCTGTAGAAAGCCACAAAGTTCTAAAACAAAATGTTTGGTAATCCTCAATTAAAAAAAACTCAGTATTGACTGACACAAAGTTTCATAGGTATATTCCAGCTAAGACTAAATTAATAGTTACATGTTTAATACTAAAATCATACCTATGTGAGGGTTAGTAAAAAATTAATGCTGAAAAATGTTTTTTTTAACTTTATTTATAAACAAGAATATGAAGCTGTTGTTTATCAACACATCACCATTGAGACCCACATGCATCTGAAGGCTTCCTTGAAGACTTCTGTGCTCTTTGATTCACACCAGTTTGGGTCTTTGAGGGACGCAAATCCTGCTCCTTCTCCATTTGCTTTTGAGTTTGCGAAACAAAAAAGTCCTAACGAAGTTCTCATCGAACAGCCTTGCCCCCCTCCAAAACCGAGCAGGTGCATTGTCGTGATGAGAGAAGATCCCTCGGTACAACTTTCCAGGCCTTTGTCTCACCGATGCAGTTTTCCATTTTTAATATAACTTTTTCCTAATTAGCCTCTGTCTGTGATTTGTCCAATGATCTTTGAGAAAATGGATCACGAATACTCTTGGAATCTCTCAGTGGTCAGCTCTGCCCAGCCCTCTTGTCTGCTCATTGGATTCCAGTCTTCTGACCTTGGCATAATCTACCTTTCTGTTTTTCTCAACTTTAGGTCTACTCAACGCTTCTAAATTGTTTTTGAAGAACCCTGAATTAAATGGAAATTTTCCAATCTTTAATTTAATGATATTTTATATTTTATTCTTTCAAAAATAATTTAAGGTAGTATATTTTTCAACAAATACACTTAGAAATATGGACGGCACCCTGATCTTTTTTTGTTTGGCATCACTGCCCTCTGGTGGGAGGAGGAGGCCCAGTCTTGCTCCTGCAGAGCTACTGCTGGATTTGAACCACCAGCCCAGTGGGCCACAGTCCCCCACACAACCACTATACCACCGGGGCTCAGCCCAGCACCCTGTTCTTGATATCTTTTGTGGCTCATATAATGGTGAACTTTAGTAATCCTTAATGGCTTGCTAGGTTAGCATTTACAATCATTAACCTTGCTATTTTAGACAGATTTGCAGCCCTGACATTTTTCATTAGCCGTTAATTGGTGAGAGTCCTAAGACGTAGAATTTCCTAGATAAAACTCATTGTCCTCGAGTTGTTTCTAACTCATGGTGACCCCGTATGTTGAGAGTAGAAACTACTCCATAGTTTATGACTGGCTTTTTGGAAGCAGATCACAAGGCCTTTTGATGTGCTGCTCGGTGGGTTTGACCTGTTACGCTTTTGGTTAGTATACTTAACTGTTGTGCTTCCCAAAGACTGTAGATTCTCAGGTAAGGACAAGTTAACTTCACAGAAGACTTTTCCCAGTAAGTATTATTCTGTCTCCTTGTCAGAAATGGAAGTTCTTCTGTAGTGTTTAATGGTGTTATATAATGCAAGTTCAAGTCTTGTTACTAGAGTTACATATGTTCACAGATTTAGCCCAAGCAAAACGTATACGCTAGCTAGACACTAACTCCCAGTAATTGCAATTCAGTCTCATTCGTTCTCCCTGCTACCCCCCTGTTCCCAATAAAACAAAACAAAACAAAACAAAGTGTTCATGTTCTAAAAAACTAGCTCAGGGGAGAAAGAAAAGCTAGCTCAGGTTTAATGTTAATCTTAAAGTCTCTGGTTTCAATTAATCTCTCACAATAACCATTGAACAGTAAATGATTGTAAAGTACCAGTGTGATAGTAGTACAACCAGGCACATTCAATCCAAAGTGAGTACCAAAGACCCAGAAAAGCCATAAAGTGTAACGAAGTTTATCCCTTTATCAGGACTTGACTGCCCAGGTGACCAAATGCAACCACGATGAAGCTTAGAGCTGGATCACCGGACTTTTCTCTTCTTCATTTCCTCCCAGTTAAAAACGTTGGCATCTCTTACTAGCCAGCCTTCAGTAGTTGGGCTCATTACATTCAAGTGTCGGCACCATCTTTTTTGTAGTTTTTGCCAGCTTCTGGAATATTTGTTTAATCTGCCCACCATGGCCACTCTGCTTCTTGTCATATCCTTGCTTTCTCTGGGCATACACAGAATCTTTGCTCTTGTACTGTGTCACTTTGTGGGGTGGTGATTGCCACACTTCCTACAGCGCTCCTGTAACCATGGCGAACGTTCCCCAAACCTGCCAGACATTCTCTAAGAAGGCTTGTATTTAGAGTTCTAAGTGAGCTGTTTCTTCATCAGGCCCTGGGTCCTGGCGTGAATTCCTGCTGAGAATTGGCAATTCCACCCCAGATGTACTTAAATCAGTTTTAACATGGGAATCACCTGGGGTGCTTGTTGTTTTTTTAAAATGTAGGTTCTGATTCAGTACACCTGGGAATGGAAAAGCACATTTTTCAGCAGAGGTTTGAAGCCCTTCTACACCCTGTTCATAACCATTTCTAGAGCACTGCACGTCTAGATAAATAGCCGCTGGAATACGAGTCAGTCTTGCTGAGGTTGCCCTAGGAAGTCCTGTAATTTAGGAATTTTAAGTTTTGGTTGAATACTCTGGTTAGAAAACATTCAAAAGTGGTTTTAGGTTCTGCATAACTCAGTGATGCTGACTGATGGGGATATTCATGAATCCTGTGTAGGTAGTTGGAGTTCTTTTTCTCGAGGTGAACCACTAATGCCAGATACAGAGTGTAGTGGCAGAAATTCCGGGAAGATATGTTGGAAACCTCTGAAATTCTAGGGCTGCACTGAGACTGTAAGGACAGAGGGACTCATGCTAGGAGGCAAATAGAGGTAGAAATGTAAATCCTTCACCTACCTTGATTTTTCTAGTTTTAAAATTTCAGATGAGCAGTAACATGCGACATTTTTTAAAATCTGAAAAATACTGAAAGTCAACTCCCCCATGCACAAGCCTGTTACCAATTTTTAATTTATAAAGTAACAAAAGTCCTTTTTTTGTTTGTTTTGGTGTATTGCTGCCCTCTGGTGGTCGTGGGAATTACCCAGCCTTGTCTTGGAGAGCCACTGCTGGATTTGAACCGCCAAGCCGGTGGGCCGCAGTCCCCCACTCGACCACTACGCCACCGGGGCTCAGCCCCATAAGTCCTTTTTTTATCAGCCATCTATTCATATTTCCATAGGCAACCACTATTCATAGTTAAATGTAACTTAAAAAAATAGTTTTATTGGGAGGTAATCCACATATCATGCAGTTCAGTAGTTCAACTGTCTCAAGAATTGTAGTCATTACCCCAAATCAATTTTAGAAAATTTTCTTTCTTTCTCTTACCATTAAATTTGTTTTTAAAATGAGTTATGTATTCCCAATCAATTCTAGTGCTCACTACCCACCCCAGCATACCTTGTTTGCTTCCCCAACCCCTCCACCCTGCCTGTCTCCCACCTTTCACCTGTACTTCTCCTATAAACCCTGGCATCAGTTACTATCTGTATGCATTTGTGCTTCACAAGCTGGAAAACCCAACAGAAACAATAAAAAACAAAATGGTAAGGATGAAATGATGATAAAAAGATAAGAAGTTGGCGTGGGGGGAAGACCTCCATAAGTATTTAAAAGGTCAAGGAAGAAATTTTTGTCATGGAAGAAGCAAGAAATACTTTAACCTAGAACAATTACAGGTTGGGGCTAGACTTTGAGCAGTGTTTCTCAACCTGTGGGTGGAGACCCTTTTGGGGGTTGAATGACCCTTTAACAGGGGTCAGTATATAACAGCAAAATTACAGTTATGAAGTAGCAAGGAAAATAATTTTATGATTGGGGGGGTCACCACAACATAAGGAACTGAATTTAAAGGGTTGTGGCATTAGGAAGGTTGAGAATCACTGCTCTAGAAGGAGGTCAACTGACCAAGTATCAACTTGATTCAGTATAATCATGAATACAGTGATCTCTACAGGATATTTAAGCTGTTCCAGACTTTTGCCTGTGGCTTGGTGATATTAGTACAACCAGTTATGTTTAATCTAAAGAGAGTACCAAAGACCCAAAAAAGTCATAAAGTGTAAATAAATTTGCTCCTTTACCAGGGGTGTTTCTGTACTGCCCAGATGACCAATTGCAACGCTGATGAAGCTTAGACTGGATCACCTGGCTTTTCTCCATCTCCTCCCAGTTAAAAATGCTTGCATCTCTTTATAGCCAATGTTCTCTTAGCTGGCTTAATATGACTAGAAACTATGCAGATCTGTTTTGGGCCCACACTGCCCTCTTTATTCTACAGATTGGGTGTTGACAATTTAAGCTCTCTTACTTTCCCCTCTGTCATATTTGAGTTGTGTTCTTATCATCTTTGGATCACATAAGCTGATGTGCTGCTTCTGTGTTGCCTTTGGTAACTCCTCACTTAGATGGCTGCTTGTTTGACTACAAGCCTTCAAGACCTCAACTGATAGTTGGGCACCATCTGCTTTTATCACCACTCTTTGCTGTAACACCTTTATCTTTGGTGAGGACGGTGATTATCAAGCAGGGGCATGTTGTCAGAACTAACTGTTCTTGGATTGGGGATAGAGAAAAGAGGGGGCCCAGAATTCATCTGCTTATCTGGAGAATATGGTAAAGTTGGGTTTATTTTTATATTATGACCAACTATACCAACAATAGCAACAAGCTAGCCAGCAAAAACCAAAGCAAACTAACGGTAGCAAAGCAAACACCCATAGAAACAGAAAAATAAGACATTGTTAGTCTTCCCCCGGGGTATAAGGTGATTGCACTGGTAACCCCATCCATTTTCCCATTGACACAGTGTAACTGTACTTGCATCCACTCTTTCAGTATGAGGAATCCATGCAAGTATAGTTCCACCATGAGCCGCACTCTTTGAGTTGTTTGATCTTTTCAATCGAGCTTCACTTTTCTATGTTAACTTTTACTGATTTTTCTATATTTAACAGATCAATGAGGGGGCTTCAAAAGGTTCATGGGAAAAAGGAATGAAAAAGATAATGGATCTTTTCGAATGAACTTGGCAGGTGTCCTCGCCCCCTTGTATTGGTATAGCCCCAATCTATACGCTTACAGATTCGAAAGTGTTGGGCTGCTAACCAAAAGTTCAAAGCCATCAACTGCTTCGCGGGAGAAAGATGAGGCTCTCTACTCCTGTGATGAGTGGCAGTCTCAGAAAGACGAGGGGCAGTTCTGCTCTCTTACAGGATCTCTAAGTTGAAACGGACTTGATGGCAGCAAGTTAGGTTTGGTATGCAAGGACGTCTAAATACGGAGTTTAGACATTTTTCTCCCCACGTGGAACATAAGAATCTGTAGCATAGTTTACTCACTAAAAAGGTCATCTACCTGTGACCCTCGATATCTTTCCAAGACCATACATACCGACCTCCCTTGGTCTACATAGTATGTGTGCAGCAGTTTATAAAACCATGTTCCTAATGAGAAGACATTAAACCCACCCACATCTCTGCAGTACTTTCAGGCATTGTGTAAATTTATCTCTATCTTGATGAATTAATTCTTGAGAATTAAGCTCTGAAAATTGAATTCCTGAGTTAAAGGGTATTGTGCATTTTAAATTTGAGTAGATATGGGCAAATTACTTTCTAAAATGGAGTATTTTATGTACTTCTCAAAATATATGAGTGCTTATTTCCTCTTGTTTCTGCAGTAATGGATAGTAAGAGGTTTTAAAAACTTCTGCCAATCTTCACATCTAGTTGGTGTTTAATTTTGTGTAGCTGATCACGTGTTTTTCTGTAGTGTTAATTTTTAAACTACCCTATGGACCTTTAATATCTTTACATTGATTTCACTGTTCCTCTCAACAACTCAGCTATCATTTTGCCCATTATTTATCTTGAGCTCTCAGGATATCTTATTAGCTCAACAGTTAATAGAATTAATTCAAAATACTTGTTAAAATGTTTCTCTTGCTTTCTTGAGACCCATTTAAAATAATCACTTTGTATTTTTCCCCTAGATCTTGTTGTCATTAAGTACATTTATGTTTGTATAGTGTTCGTATGGCAGCCAATTTACTTAGTTTTTCCTGTTTTTATTCTGTTTCCTCCATCTGTTTTCTGATCTGCAGAGCATTACTGTATGGTGGCATGCGAGAGTCTCAGCCTGAAGCTGAAATCCCTCTCCAGGACACCACCGCTGAAGCATTCACAATGCTGCTTAAGTACATCTACACAGGGCGTGCAACACTGACAGACGAGAAGGAGGAGGTGCTGCTGGACTTTTTGAGCCTGGCTCATAAGTATGGATTCCCAGAGCTGGAAGACTCTACTTCTGAGTATCTGTGCACCATCCTTAACATTCAGAATGTCTGTATGACTTTTGATGTTGCCAGTCTCTATGCGCTTCCCAGGTTAACTTGTATGTGCTGCATGTTTATGGACAGAAACGCTCAGGAGGTGCTCTCCAGCGAAGGCTTCCTCTCCCTTTCTAAGGTTTGTCATTTCTACAAGTCATGCACTGTTGTATTTATACTTGGACCATAGAAATGCAGGAAGGGAGTAAGAATGAGGAAATCCTTTGGTGTGGAATGTGCTAGCTGAGTTCGTCCTCTGCTGCCCACACTCTAGATTATATAAGCATTGCAGATCAGTTTTACTCACTTTTAAGGTTCTTCGGGTAAGTTTGATTTTCGAAAACGACTTGCTGCTGGGTCTCTCCATCTTCCCCCCTGTGCCGGCAGCTAAATTGCGTCCTAGTAGTATTGCATACTGCTTTTTGGTTTTACATTTCTCACACAATTAATAATTTCTTGTAGCAAGAGAAATGTATTACTGAGATGTGCTTTGCCATTGAATGTCTGTGCCACTGATTTTGCTGACTCACAGTTCACTGTGTAATATGTACGGTGACACTCCTGCGCAAGTCTTCCCTTGAACCCTGTGTTTTGTTTTGTCCCCTTTCCCCTGTCTTCTACTGAGTAGCTAGATATTTTCAATGAGAAGAGATATTGAATTAACTGCATGTCTGGGTTTGAGAGAGAACTGTTTTTTTTTTAATCATCCTATTTCATTTTTTTATTTTTAAAACCATTTTATTGGGGCCTCATACAATCCATACATATAGTCATTTTGTCAAGCACATTTATATATTTGTTGCCATCATCATTCTCAAAACATTTTATTTGTACTTGAGCCCTTGGTATCAGTTCATTTTTCCCCCTCCCTCCCCTCCCCCCAAACCCTTGATAATTTATAAATTATTATTATTTTGTCATGTCTTATACTGTCTGACATTTCCCTTCACCCACTTTTCTGTTGTCTGTCCCCTAGGGAGGGGGTTAGATGTAGATCCTCGTCATTGGTAAACCCCATTGTCCCCTTCCCCTCCTGATAGCGCTAATTTCATTCTTGATCCTGAGGGGTTCATCTGTCCTGGATTCCCTGTGTTTCCATTTCTTATCTGTACCGGTGTACTTCCCCTGGTCTAGCTGGATTTGCAAGGTAGAATTGGGCTCATGATAGTGGGGGTGGGGGGAGAGGAAGCATTGAAGCACTAGAGGAGAGTTGTATGCTTTAGCATTACTATACTGCACCCTGACTGGCTCGTCTCCTCCCGGCTTTAGGTCTCCACTCCGCACTTCCCCTCATTCACAGTGATCATCCTACTTCATTTTTAAGAGCCAGGATCTTTGAGGTGTTATTGGGAGATAGGCGAGAGATCTGAGAATTCAAAATATGGTGTACAGGATACAGTGGAACAAAGGGCTTTACATTTTAACTGCTGGAGGTAGCATACTGACTTATACATTTAAATCCTCCTGTGTATTTGACAGCACCTCCTTTGCCATTTGTTAGCTCACTATGATGTTATTTGGGAATGTCTTTGATGTAATGGTGCAAGGTGCCTGGGGAGGAAATAAAGGTGTTACCAACTTTACTTGTTACTCAGTCATAATGGACAAGAAGGGTGCATAGCACAAATGAGAAAAGAGGAGGGTCAAAAAGAGTTGGTTGTGTACATGTAAGTGATAGATTGGCTTTGTACGATTTTCCTGACTGCGCACATGTTTGGGCTCCATAATCACTGGGATTTTTGTTTCTTATCCTTTACAGACCGCACTTTTAAACATCGTGTTACGAGATTCATTTGCAGCTCCCGAGAAAGACATTTTCCTAGCCTTGTTAAACTGGTGTAAGCACAATTCAAAGGAGAATCATGTTGAAATCATGCAGGCTGTGCGTTTACCTCTGATGAGCCTCACTGAACTCCTGAATGTTGTGAGGCCTTCTGGGCTATTGTCTCCTGATGCCATTCTGGATGCTATTAAAGTACGATCAGAGAGCCGGGATATGGACCTGAATTATAGAGGCATGCTCAGTAAGTACCTCTTTATCCTCGGCTCACCCTGAAATGTTGCTTCTATTTTGTGCATATCTCAACTACAAAACTCTAGGATCTGTGTCATGTAACTTCTTCCTATGAAATGTTTTTTCCTCTCATTCTCTTGATTCTTCCTGAAATCAAGTACCGTTGTGGATCTCAAAACAGGCGTTTTATACTCTTCTTTGACAGTATTCTTCAACTACTTTCTAGATTGTTAAAAACGTGCTTTCCAGAAAGGTTTTTTTCTCTTACTAAGATAATTTCTCTCCCCTTTCTTCCTCCATCAAATCAGTATTATACATGCTATGTACTTCTTATTTTAGGTGATAGGGACATGGAAATTCTTAAAACACCAGAATTTCTAACACTTGCATAGCACTTCAGACATATATGAAGCGGTTTCAAAAAGTTTCTGGGAAAACCCCATTATATTTTCTTTTTTTTCCCCCCATTATATTTTCATTCTATTTTTCCTTAAACTTTTTGAAGTTCTCTTGTATGTGGAAATTCTCTTATTAATAAGATTGTCAGTTAATATCCACAAAGTGCTTAATTATGTATCAAACATCGGTCTAGAACTACATTTAATCTTCACAACATAAGAAGTCTGAACGCAGGTACCATTTTTACAAATGAGAACACAAGCATACGGGGTTTAGTTACTTGCTAGGGTCACACAGAAAGATGTGGAGCTGAAGGCAAGCCCACATTATCCGAATCCAGATATAACCAATTACACTACATTTGATCCCATTAATTTCATTGTGGAACTAAGACATTTTTTCATGAAAAGTTTAGAGAGACAACACAGTGTTTCTGTGGGTGTATGTTTTAGAACTCTATGAAGAGTGGCTTAAAATCATTTCATTGGGGGCAGAAGTGTGAGATGAGGCTTGGCCTTAGATTTGAATGGCATCGGGTTGGAGTGCATTTCAGATTAGAGGACTGGTGGTCCTAATAGAGGGAAGAATATTTAGGGGAATAGAACTTGGCCTGCTTTTAAAAACTTGACCAAAGGAAGACTTGGGTAGACGGTTTTGTTGAGTTGGCTCTGACTTAGGATGACCCCATGTACAGTAAAACTGTTGCCACGTCTTGCGCAATCCTCATGATCATTGGCATGTTCGAGTTCATTGCTGTGGCTCCTGTGTGTTCTGAGAGCCTTCTAACGTAACGGGCTCATCTTTTGGCACTACATTGGATAGTACTCTATTGCAATCCATAGTTTTCAGTGGCCAGTTTTTAAAGTAGGTTACCAGGTCTTTCTTCCTTGTTTGTCTTAGTTTGAAACTTTGCTGAAATCTGTGCACCATAAGCAGCCCTGATGTTATTTGAACGATCAGTGATAATGGTGTCCAGCAACACAGCAACGTTTATGCCACGACAGCATGACACCGACAGAAGACTGGTAGGTAGAAGACTTAGGTTAAATAATAGCAAAGTCGGCAAAAGTCAGGTCAGGCCGTATCATGACATGTCTTTGACAGCTAGATTGAACTCAGTTATATGCAGTCAGGAACCAATTTAAAGATGGGGAGTGGCAAGAGTACACTAGACATTTGAAACACTGGTCCACAGTCTGAGCTTGATGAGTTGGAATAGGGATGAATTGGACCCAGGGAGACCAGAGAGAAAGGCATTTGATCCGCCACAGCGATGCAGTCTCAGACTGGAGTATGGGCAGCACAGTTGAAAATACTAGGGGTATAGAAGAATATTTTGGAATGAGTAAAAGTCATAAAGCTCATTGCCATGGAGTTGATTCCGACTCATTGACCCTATAGGACAGGGTAGAACTGGCCCTGTAGTTACTGAGACTAATTCTTTATTGGAATAGAAAGCTCATCTAAAGAGTGCCTGGTGGTTTCAAACTGCTGATCCTGCAGTTAACAGCCCAATGTATAGCCACTATGCCCCCTTTGGAATAACTAGACCTTGACAAATCAGAGATTTAAATGTGGGGGGTTTAGGTTAGGAGGAAGCTACCATGCTTTACCAAATATAAGCAACATTAAAATATACTATTTTGTGTACCATTAAAAAAGGAGGTGAAAAAGACCAATTAAACCAGAGCATATGGGGTTAGTCCAGGTTGACTAGAGAAACACATGCAGAGACACTCAAATATAAGAGAGAACTTTATATCAAGAAGCAATTATGTATCAATAAAGCATCCTAGCCCAGTCCAGATCAAGCCCATAAGTCCAATATTAGCCTATTTGTCTGACACTAGTCTAAATACCTCTTAGACCTACGCAGCATATGCAATGATATCTAATGCAGGATGATCACAGGCCAGTGGGTGGAAAGTCTTGTGGATCCAGTGGTGGTCGTGGCTCCTCCAGCTCCTGAGTGTGTTTCCTCAACAGGAAAGTGAAGCAGAGAGTGTGTCCCACTTCTCTCTCAGTATCCCAGAATTCTCATGAGAAGGCCATGCCCACAAGGAGGGATCACCAGGCTATGACCTGATTGACAGGCTAGACTTCACCCCTTCACTCTATTTATCAAGTCGACGTGAAATTTTGTAACTGCCACACATGCCATCAGAGTTGTTAAAATTGGCAAAACATGTGCCTTCGAGTTAGTGAAATATAAAAGTTGTTTGGAAAAGATGCTGAGCTTGATTTTAGATTTAGTTTGAGGAACTATGGGACATCTAAATTCTGTCTAATGCCAATCATTTCTGAGTCTTTTCTTCCTTGACCATAGTATAGACATGCTCTCAGAATATGAATTGATTTTAATAAGTGTCCTTAACAGACGTCTCACTCATCAGATCTAAGACTCTTTTCATTAGTATAGAAGAAAAAGCATGGATTTTAGAGTGAGACCAATTTGTATGTAAAACCCTGAATTGTCTATTTTTTTTGACTTGTCCCTATCTTAGTATTAAAGTATTGAGGAATTTTACATTTATTTTCTGATCTAAAAATAGTAATAACATAAGTTTCTTAATGTGGATATGGCAAAACTTATGTAAATGTGATACACAAAATGAATTGTGTATATTATCCTACTCTTATCATTAATGTTTTCCCTCATTTCTGAATGTTTGTTGTAGGGGTTATTAGATTTTAGTGTATGTGTTGCCGAAGCAAGCTCATGGGGTTATTAGATTGATCATATAATTTCAGGCAGATTTTATTTACTTTCTTTGGTCCTGGGTGTGATGCAATTAATTCCCTTATTTGGCCCTTGTTCCTGGTTTTTGGGAAATAACCTGAGGACTTTTCCAAAGTAATTGAGGTTTTTTAACTACACTTGAGAATTTCTTAGGGGCAAAACTGGCTAATTAGGCAACAGACAGTCAACATGTGGACTGATTGATAAATGCCCTAGAATACTGAGAAAGTCTGGGAGCATGGTGGCAGAGAGAGAGAGACAGAGACACACAGAGAGAAAGACATACGCTCTCCTTGGGAAAATGGAAGCTGAGCTTCCAGGACTCTTATAGGCCTTGTTTTTGTTCCTCTTTTTCATGCTGATATCCCATTACTCCTGAGTTGTATTGTTTTTATACCTGTTGTTTTGGTCATATGTCAGTTACATCCTCTTACCATAATAAACTACCTGACCTAGCCCAGAGAAAGCCACCATTTGTCTGCAAATTTGTACTGTGGTGGCGGCTTGTGCATTGTTGTGATACTGGAAGCTATGTCACAGAATTTCAAACACCAGTAAGATCACCTATGGTGAGCAGATTTTGACTTAACTTCCAGATTAAGAGCTAACATCAGCTGGATCTCTGCTCAAATTAGAAAATATGAGGAAGATGTTTACTTATGTTTTATTGACTATGTGTATCATAACAAACTTCAGATACCATTACAAGGAATGGGAATTCCAGAGCATTTCATTGTGCTCATGGAGAGCCTGTTACATGGACAGAGCTTCTACATGGAACAGAACTAGGAAGTGGCATATAAGTTACAATGAGGAAAGATGTGAGTCAACGTTGTATCCTTTCACCATACATAAACAATCTGTATGCTGAACAAACAAATCCTAGAAGCTAGACTATATAAAGAGCAACAGGACATCAGGATTGGAGAAAAGCTTGTTAACAACCTGTGATACACAGATGACAAAACCTTGCTTGTTAAGTGGGATGAGTAGTTGAAGCACTGGCCCGTGTGAAGATCAAGAACCTAGCTTTCTTTTTTTTTGGTGGGGGGGGGGGCATCACTGCTCTCCAGTGGTGGGAGTAGGAGGCCCAGCCCCACTGCTGGAATTGAACCTCCGTCCTAGTGGGCCACAGTCCTGCGCACAACCACTACGCCTCTGGGGCTCAGCCCAAGACCTAGCTTTCTAAATGGCTTAACGTTTGGTGTAACGGAAACCAAACTCTTTGCAACTGGACCAATAGACAACAACCAATGGATAGAGAAAAGATTGACATTTTGATGTGAAGGGTATAATTTTGCTTGGCTTAACAATCAAATGCTCTTGGAAGCAACAGTTAGGAAATAAAAGGATGTTGGAAGCAACAGTTAGGAAATAAAAGGATGTATTACATTGAGCAAATCTGCTGCACAAAACCTCTTTAAAGTGTTAATGAGCAAGAATGGCGCTTTGATAACTAAAGAGCTCCTGAACCAAGTCTTGGTATTTTTAATTGCCTTATATACATGTTAAAGTTGAACAGTGAATAAAGCAAACTGTAGAAGATTGGTGAATTGTGGTATTGGTGAAGAACATTTAAAATACCATGGACTGTCAGGAACAAAAAATACGTCTTGAAAGAAGCACAATCAAAATGTTCCTGAGAGGGGAGAAAGATGGATTTTTGCCTTACTTTGGCACGTTATCAGGAGAGACCATTCCCTGGAAAAGTACATCATGCTTAATAAAACAGAAGGTCAGAAAAAAAGGAAGACCCATGGTGAGATGGATTGGCATAGTGACTGCCACAGTAGGCTCAAACAACAATTGTGAGGATTTCATAGGGCCTAGGATGTTTTGTTGTTTTGGTCATAGGTCAGACCCACTTTGACAGCACCTGACAGCACCATTAACAGCAGAGAAAGGGGTCATAGGGGTTCGTGGTCAGGCAGTCCTTGGATTAATCTCCACATCTTGAAGCTTGCTTGCTTGCTTGGCGATTTTTATTGGACATGTAGGCTTTATAGATCTTTTTGTCATCACCTTTAACATACTGTAGAGTAAACAACAGGCACTTGCAATGTGCAAGTAGGTGTAATGTTTTAATCATCTTATTTGCGAGTTTGGGGTGAAAAGGAAAAGGAAATAGTTTGCTAGCCAAGACAAAGGTGAATTTTTATAGTATCAGACTCCCACATCTTTCTCTTGTGCAATATCTGTTGAGATTTTGAATAGTCTTATCAGTAGGGTAGCAGCTGGGTACTTAACAACTTTACCATCTGGTCTCCTTAATTTTATGATTAGTAATAATAGCAAATAATATGCATATCACTTTTCTATAAGTCCTAAAAGTAGATTATTTTTAAAGTACTTAATATCTAAACATCATTCATATATTTTGAAAATATATCTACTTTCTTAGGAAAAGGAGGTCTAAATTTTGAAACTTTTCCTAAGATTAAGGATATGGAAAGATAGGTTAGCTTATGTTAGTTATTGACAGAATTTGTTTCTTTTGATTATATTTCTGAATTATGGATGTAGATTCTATCTCTTCATGGGATAGTTCATGAAAAGTTGGAAGTCATATTTTGGGTCAAGGTACATTTTCTTTGAGTTCATTATCATTGGCTACTGAGAAATTTCATTCTTACAAAAAATAAAATGTTTTTAATTAATCATTGGTATTTAGGTTTTCTGGGAAACTAGCGTAGACTTGTTTTCTGTCTATATATGATGATGACTATTCATCAATATTGAGGGAGCCCTGGTGGTGTAGTGATTACACCACAAGGTCATCAGTTTGAAACAACCAGCCACTCCACAGGATATAGGCGAGGCTTTCGATACCCTTAAAGAGTTGGTCTCAGAAACCCACAAGGGGCATTGCTACCTTGACCTATTAGGTCACTCATAAGTTGGATTGACTTGATGCCCTTTAGGTTTTTTTCAGTTATTCGTCTATACCACTGGAGGGGGTGCTGAACTACTTAGGGAGGCTGCTAAAGCAGATATCTATACCCTTTTCTAGACTTTTCTAGCATTTTTATATTTGCCATGGCAGGACTGAGTTAATTTTTTTTCTTTTAATAAGGAGGTGGTAAGCTAAATAAATTTGGGAACCTATGATTGGAAGGGGGATTAATTTCTTTTTTGGGGTGGGCATCACTGCCCTCTGGTGGTCGTGGGAGCTACCCAACCTTGCTCCTGGAGAGCCACTGCTGGATTTGAACTGCCAAGCCTGTGGGCCGCAGTCCCGTACTCAACCACTCAACCACCTGGGCTCAGCAGTTTCTTAATGAAATTATTGTTTTCTTAGAAAACTTGAACTGCTTGTACTTAGATCATTGCCATAAAGCTTAATTTTGTCTTAGTTGTGGAGATATGTCTGCTCTTTGAAAGTTAATGTTTTCTGTATTCAGGCTGAGAGATACTTTGTTTTATATACCTCAGATTTTAGATTTTGGCAAAGAGAATAGTAATAACTTATTTGTTTAGAGTGGAGAATACATTGTAAAAGGTTCTTTGTTGAGTAAAACTCAATTTGTGTGAAACTAATTTGACTAGTAAGTTATCTGTTACATAAATTGTGTGTGTGTATGTGTAAGTCTTTCATCTACCATCCCCTTCATTTTCAGTAATTCAGATTGGGGAAGGGAGTGGCAGGCACGTCTGCCACTGTAGTCTTACGGTATTTGGTTTTTCGTGCCTTGACTACTGTCAGTTAGTTGAAACCTCTGTTATCATGACTTTCTCCCTGTGGTTTCCCAGCCCCTACCACTGTGCCTGAATCTCTGGATACCCCCCTCCCCGCCTCCCCCACACATACACAGATAAATGAATGACTGTATGAATCTATCCTTTCTAAACTAGGTTTAAAATTTGACTCACCACATAAAAACAGTAATAATCACAATGAACCTCTAAGGCTTTAAACACTCTTTGACTTCAAATACTGTTTCCCAACTGTAGTTCGTTATAGTAGAGGAGGACTCTTCATCTGAATACAAGGAGTTCATAAATCCTCTCTGGAGTGTTTCTCTGTGATGGCACTTCGTGTTCCTTCATTGGCTCTTGTCTTATTAGACAGTGAGCTCCTTTGAGGACTGAGTCTAGCATATAGCAATCAACACATAATAGGCTGAAAGGGGCATTCATTCTGGTTTTTTGTGTGTTTTTTTGGGGGGGCATCACCGCCAAAGTTTCCTACGCTGTTTACTAAGGAACCCTTGTGGTAGAAGAGCTGTGAATTGCTCAGCAGCTAACCAAAGGATCTGTAGTTTGAACTCACCAGTTGGTCCATGGGAGAATGATGTGACAATCAGCCCCATAAAGGTTATAGCCAGGGTAGGACTGCAGGGCACTTCTACTGTGGTTACACCATCACTATGAGTTGAAATCAAACCAAATGTCCCTTTCAGCTCTAATATCTCTTCATGTTGTGATCTTTACAAATAATTTGCCTAAAGTTACCAGGACCTGACCTGAAATCCCAGTGCTGGTCTTCTGACCCACAAAGTCAAGGTCCTTCTTTATAGACCTCTGGATTGTAAAGAATTTCTATTGGCCTGAGCCCCGGTGGTGTAGTGGTTGTGTGCGGGACTGCGGCCCACTGGGTTGAAGGTTCAAATCCAGCAGCAAGGCTGGGCCTCCTACTCCCACCACCAGAGGGCAGTGATGCCCCCCAAACAAACAAACAAACAAAAAAGAATTTCTATTATGCTTATCTTGACATGCTAATTCTGTCATATGTGGAAAAGAGATGGGGAGAGTTAAGACAGAAGCTATTGTAAATCCATCTGTAATGCTGTAACCTCTGGCGGTCTAGTGGTTAAGCCCACAGCTACAAACTAGAACTGGCAGGTTGAATCCACCAACCACTCCGTGACTTGGAATGGGACTGTCTGCCTCCATGAAAACCTTGGAATACTGTGGTTATTGCTCTGTTCTATAGGGACACTATAAACCGACTTGAGAGAAATGTTTTTGTTTTGTTTTGAATTCATAACAAAGGAGGATTCATGCATTCCTTAGAGTAGATGCCAGTGTAAGAATTAAAGGTTGATTTAGGTTAATTGATTTATCTGATTGGTTAAGTTCATGGTGGGCAGACTAGTTTCCAATGATATCAAGTGAATGACCATCTTAGTTTAGATGTGATAGGCTGAAAAAGATGGTTAAGGATATTTAACAGTGAAATAGAGCATGCATTCCTTTACTCATATCACTCAATGATGCCGTTGTATAGTTAGTCACAAGTCTTGTCCCTTTTCTCCTTAGTATTTCTTTCTAATGGTCTTATTTCCAGTTAGCTATTTAAGCTCCCTACTTAATGTTAGTAAAATACATAAAAAGCCCAAAATAAGAAAATTAAGTTACTTACTCCCTTGTTGAATCCCCACTATCCTATATTTTTTTCAAGACTAGCTATTGCTACTAATCAACGCTTGTAAAAACCAAAAAAACCCCGGCCACGCCCATTGAGTTGATTCTCATGGAAATCTTCATGAGAGGAGACAATCTTATGTTTCTCCCCTGGAGAGGCTGGCATTCCAGCTGCTCACCTTTCAGTAAGCAGCACCACAGGACGTATGTAGGCACCAAAAATATTTAGGATTAGAATTTTCTCATCATTTTCCCTATTAAGTCCATTACTGAACTATCTCTTAAAATAGATTTGGCCAAAATTACTTGCAGATGTATTTTTATTCAGTGACATACTCCGATTATGGTTAACCATGAGAGAGTTTCCACTTGTATAAATGTTCCTTATTTTGAAGTGACAGATATACTCATGTAATTTATATTAAGAGTGGCTAGGAAAGTTCTCAAGTCCTCCTGGGATAAACTTCAAAAGAATACTTAAGCTTGGGCTGAAAATTTCATTTCTATTTTAGATTTCAGTTAGACCCACTTGAAACTCTTGTGCCTAGTATATTATTCCTAGGTTGAAAAATGTTTAGAGAGACTCAAAGGAGAGCATACATTTCTAAATTTGAAAGCACATGTTTCTCCTTGGGACTTAGTTCTGACTCGTGATGTTAGAGCTAGAAGAGATGACTGCTGTGATCACTGGCAACAGACCTTGCCACGTTACCTCATCCCCACTTTGTCCTCCAGCAACAAAGGGGGGTAGAGCTTTATTTTTTATGAAGTAGTTGTGATTTAAATGTAGATTTAGGTGTTTATGCAGTACTTTTGTTTGTTTATACTTCACCTCTAGATTGGAGGCTTCATGAGGGCTCACTCAGGTATTTCTAATACCTTACACAGTACCTGGTATGGAAAGAGCCCTAAATGATATTTTACTTTAGCATATGTGCCCTTTTGATTGCAAAACCTTTACAATAGCGTATATAATAACTAAGGAAGTAATTGTTATTTTTAGATGAGAAAACAGATTCAGAGAGACTGTGAGATCCCACTCAGGAGTTATAAGGGATAGATCCTAAGTCTCAATTGAAATCCTTCCTTTTAAATCAGCCAACACACACACACACACACACACACACACACCTCAACCCCAATTTAGGCAACTTTAGTGGAAAAGAGAGAAAGGAAAAGGGTAAGGTAGGGTTGTTCTATCAGAAATCCATGATGAAGAAGGTGGCAGAACATTGTGTTAACAGAGGAGGACCCCAGTAGAGAGACTGCAGGGGTTCTAATGCCATCTCTTCTGCCCACTGGCTGCCAACTTTGGGCATGCAAATCCATCTAGTCTTTTTTGCCTCTACTTTATCATGTACAAAATGGATAATAGTTTTTAGTTTGGAAGATTGCTATGAGGAGTAAATCAGAGGAGTTAATATTTGTAAAGTGCTTAGAACAATGTGTAGCACATTAATTTGCATATTCTTTAACTTCCACATTTTCTAAGAAATTTGGGACGACGAATTATTTAACCTAAAAGCCTGATTGTAGCGCACACTTTCTCTTGTTCAAATCACATAGCCAAGAAGTACACGCACTGTAAGAATCCAATATATATTTAGTCTTTTTTTTTTGGGGGGGGGGGCATCACTGCTCTCCGGTGGTGGGAGTAGGAGGCCCAGCCCCACTGCTGGAATTGAACCTCCGTCCCAGTGGGCCGCAGTCCCGCGCACAATCACTACGCCACCGGGGCTCAGCCCATATATTTAGCCTTTACGCTTAACTTTGCTCTTTTATTGTGAGCTTTGTGATATACCTTTCCTAATAATCATTCCTGGGCTGATCATTCCAGTTATTTAAAACACACACACACACACACAGAAACAAAACAAAATCCCAAAGTACCTGAGAGAAAGAGGAATTCTTACTTTATTGAGGAAATGGTGGCTCAGTAAAAGTAACTTCTCCAGAGTGACTCAGTGTGTCAGAACAGGAGCCACTGTTCAACTCGGCTCTGAAGCATAGCTCTTGCCCACTCTGTGCTGCCTCCAGTTTGTCTAGGGCAAGCCTCAGCATTACAATCTTGCTATGTGGAATTCAAGTTCCTTAGGATGATGTTAACTCACTTTGCATTGGGGCCTCCAGATTCCTAGGTGAAATTAAGCCTCGTTTCTTCCATGCTAGGGAGGAGAGGGTTCTTAATAATGACCAAAATAGTGATGTTGATGACAGGTTGAATTTTCATCTTAAAAAAATTCTCCATTAAGGTAAGACAAGGGAAAACAAAACAAACAACTGTTTGTAGACGTAGTCTTGTTCCTCAGCTAATTCAGTTGATTTAGTACATCCATATATTAATGCCTAGTCTGCATTGGAACCATTCTTTATCTGTTTTATCAGCTATTTGAACTATCTGCTTTGTGTTTATACATTGTCTTAAATCCAGGTGGCAGGCACTGATGAGTTGCATGTTATTTTTGACAGTTATTGAAGCTGTTAATAGAATGAACTCAACAGAACTGAGTCATTTGCCCCAGGCCACATTTTCCTTAGGGTTCCTAGCTTTTTCTTAGTAACATTAATCCTAGGTACTTTGTGGCTGCAGTAGTAATATTAAATTTAGATCGACTGCTATCTTAATTCTTACAGACGTTCCATATCTTCTATTCCATAGGCATGTCTCTGCCATTTTTAGATTAAATGTAAATACTGGGATCAACTAGAATGCTAGAGACACCCCCCCCCCCCAAATCAACATAGACCAAACAACATAATTTCATAGTAATGGTTAATCTTGTCCTTTTCCTTTAATCATAGTACCAGAAGAAAACATTGCAACCATGAAGTATGGAGCCCAGGTTGTGAAAGGGGAGCTAAAGTCAGCCCTACTAGATGGTGATACTCAAAATTATGATTTGGATCATGGATTTTCTAGACACCCAATTGATGATGACTGCCGTTCTGGCATTGAGATTAAGTTAGGCCAACCTTCCATTATCAATCACATACGGATACTCCTGTGGGACCGGGACAGCAGGTGAGTCAATCCAGTGCTTGAGGAACTGGTAGTGCTTTTGATTGAAATGAACTAACTTTGGGGTCATCGTCTTTGGTTTTACACATTTCGATGGTTTATTTTTTTGTGATTACTTGGCCATGTCTTGAAATTTTAGTTTTATAGAAAGCATTTTAGAAAATCAACACTTCTGGTTTTCTTCTATTAAAAGTAAAATATATCTGTTGTAGAAAAAGTGGGAATATAGATGAGAACAAAGAAGGAAAAAAGATCGCTAGACTCTTGCTACCCATTAGTAATGTTTTCATGCTATCTAACCAGCCTTAAAAAAAAAACCAACCTATGTATAGATTCACACATACCAGAAACCTACATACAAATATTTTTAGAGAGATAAAATATGTAAAGAAGTAATGCCACTTTTTAACTAATACATAGTGAGGATAATATCCTTTTTCAATGGTTTTCTAGTATTGTATCATGTTATCATTTATTTGATTTCTGCCTTTTATAGTAGCTTCTTAAGTACATATTAGTCTATGGATAAAGAAGTGTTTTTTAGTATATGGCCTATTATTCTAAGATAAAATAAATTTACCAACAAATTTTAGGTGTTTAATATATAAACCCAGCTTAACATTGGCTTTAAACTTCTGTCACCCACTGTTCCTTTACAGGATCCAGCAATAGTGGCACAAGTCCAAGGAATAGAATGTGCATCTAAGAATTTTGTCTAATTGCAGCTTATTAAACAAGCTCCTACATCCCCAGAAACTAGTATATAGTGCTTCCTAAGTCCTGCTCAAGCCTTTGTGGGTCTGAGTGTGAAGGACTCAGTAACAGTGGCAATGCTCTGCACATCATGTAGATGTTCTCTTATTAGCACCACTGGTTTCCACCCTGACAGAAGACTATTTGAGTTAAGGTCTGAAGGCAGTGCTATGAAGTGGGCCACGGTGTTTCTCAAATGCATCAGTGTCTGAGTTACTCAGATTTTCACCTCCTGTTTCAGATGGTGTCTAAGTCTAGGTAGATTAAAGAAACAAATCCAGAATGATACTCATGTTTATAACAAAGAACTCTATATACAAGAGCAGTTGAATGTTGAGGAAATGTCTCAGCCCAGTCCAGATCAAGTCCATAAGTCTATTATTAGCCCATATGTCTGAATCCAATCTATAAAGTTCTCTGCAGACTCAGCAAACACCGAATGCAGGAAGATCACAGGCCAGTGGGTACAAAGTCTTTTGTGAATCCAGTGGTGGTAGAAGCATCTCAGCACTTCCACGTGGCTTCTCCAGCTCCAGAGTTAGGGCAGCGTCAACCTCTCTCCATGTGTCGTCTTCAAGGGATGTCTCACAGGGAGTGAGCAGAGAGAGTGTGTGTCTCCGGCCTCCAAGGAGGAATGCAGGTGTTTGCAGAATCCTCAGGAGAAGGCCACGCCTACACAGAAGCCTCATTGGCCATGACCCAGTTGACAGGCCACACTCTACTCTGTCACTCCTATTTCTCTCAAGTTGACAAATGACTATATAACTGCCACACAGATTAAGAGTATATATTCCTTAATTTTTATCTGACTGGGCAAAACTTGATATTTAATTGGCAAAATGGGACTTTAGTCACAAATCTCATATCCGTGAGTCTTCAATTAGTAATAACAGTATGATAGTATTGTTTTGACGTACACACTTTTTATTGCTTCAAATACTAGGCACAGTCCTCAATATATATAAATAGATACATGCCTATATAGTCACTCTTTTAGTTCAGTAATTAAATTATTAAAAGTAAAAGATAACATTGATATATTTTAAATGGAAACTAGTTGTCATCTCCATGCTGCTAAGTATTTATGGTATACCTTTCTTTTCATGACCTTTACATCCACGGGGACTTTTAACTTTGCATAGAACTGTTCTTTTCTCACAGAAGTTATCATTCTAAGAAAAGGTGAAAAATTCAGAATCTTAAGCCAGAAAGATTATGACATGTGTTGTAAAATTATATTCTGCATTACTGATAACCCAGAGAGGTTCAATAAAAGGTTATAACCAGTTTGAGACGGAACGATAAAATGAATGGGAGTGAGGGGACAGCAGAAAATGAGGGGATGACACAAAATAAGCTGACCTTTTCTGGTCACAACTGTTGGTTGCAGGCTGACATTTATGGTCACCTAAATCTTCTGAGATTGTTCCTGTTGATATTACAGGAGAAGTAATAACTGCATCTCAAATTTAAATTTGGGTTATGACAGGGGAATATAGATTTGTTCAGTATGGGACCAGCATGTAATGGTCCAGGGCAGCTGGCTCTAGGGAGGATGATAGGCTATTTTCATTACTGCCCGATTATTAGCTGGCAAAGTTTAAGTTGTATCTGGAAGAGACATATCCTCTCTCTTCTTCGTTCTTGCCATTTATTTTCCCACAGGCTGCATGCATGGGTGGGATGTTAGTGGACCGGAAGCAGGCAGAAGATAAGCCGCTCAGATTGGGGAATCATTCGGAGTTGACTTTGCCCCTAAGAGGGGGAGGTAGGGAGAGAGGACTCACTGCCTGCTCTGCTTTCTGTCCTCACTCTGCCCTGTGTGTTAATCAGTTCCCACTGTGGAATGGGAGAAGCCTCATGACC
Organism: Nesogale talazaci; assembly: GCA_004026705.1. Taxonomy (NCBI): domain Eukaryota; kingdom Metazoa; phylum Chordata; class Mammalia; order Afrosoricida; family Tenrecidae; genus Nesogale; species Nesogale talazaci. The sequence goes on from PVJH01001069.1 coordinate 98,907, forward strand.
CAAAAGAACACGGGTTTGTGTGCCTGATAGGTGCCAAACTCTGTACTCAACCCTGCGGACCTGAAGACAAAAAGGGCATGATTCTTGTTCTAAACCAGCTTGTATCTAAACATGTTGAGTGTTTCAGCATCTTGTGGTGAATTTTACACCAATGGGGTATAGATAACATTTATTATTATCAGAACTTGTTTATTGTGTAGAAAGTGGGGTTATAGAGAGCATTTGTTATGATCAGAATTTGATTATTATGTATTCAGCTAGTGAATTCTCTAGTTTTTGTAAGGAGTCCTGTTTGCTATGGCAGTCTGCTTCAGAAGAGTTGACCTCCTTGGAAACCTACGGGGTGATCTACTCTGTCCTCCAGAATCACTGCTTTTATTTATCTAGATCATTTTATTGAGGGCTCTTGCAATCCTATTACAACCATACATCAACTGTATCAGGCATATTTGTGTATTTGTTGCCATCATTCTTTTCTAGACAATTACTTTTTATTGAGCCCTTCGTGTCAGCTATTTTTGGTACCTTTCAGTGTTTTCTTAAAGCATAACTTTGTATTCTTCTCATATGGTAATTTTTTAAACTTTTCCTTTCACTTAAAAGGTCTTATTCATACTTCATTGAAGTGTCCATGGATGAACTTGATTGGATTAGAGTGATTGATCATTCGCAGTATCTGTGTCGCTCGTGGCAGAAGTTGTATTTCCCAGCCCGGGTCTGCAGGTTAGTACTTATAGATAAGAAATAATTGTGGTTTGGCTGTAAGGAGATTTGGTCTTTGAGAAACATTTTTCTATTTATGGCAGAAGTTTTTCATAGTATCAGCTACCAAACACATGTCAACCAAAATAGTGAGAAGATAATGGGAAATGGTGGATCTTAATATGTAAAGTGTATTGTTGGAGTTATTTGTGGAAAATGTTTTTACACTGTAGTTATGTGGCTCATAACTTCTGTTTACTCAGTGGCCACTCGCAGATACATCTGTGGGTCGAAGAGATAGAACTTGTTCGAAACGGACCATGAGGTGGGAGGGTAAGGGACATGGAGCTACTGCCACCACACCGGGGACATCCCACCACCTTGGCTGCCGTGCTCACCTCCTCACCCCAGTGCTGTGGCTCTCATGACTATATCTGTTTCCCTGGTGTTTGCCCTGCCATGCTGCCCCATAGGGTGCTGCCTGTGGGAAGATGCTGGGCTGCAACTCCTGTTGTCAGGTCGGGCTTCCGAGTCTAGGAGAATGCTGTGCAGGGGCAACTGTGCAATACGCCCTGACTCTGGGTGCTAGTTGAGAGTCAGAGCAATTGGATATGTGTATCAAGTGTGTACTGTGGGTCCGTCGGTGTTGGATCAACAGCATTTGTTTAACAGAACCTATCGTTGACATTTAGCCATACTTATCGATGCATATCTGTATTTGTGTAGTAGACAAGGAAATGAAGAAAACACACAGGGAACCTGTTAGTCGTGGATATGCTGTGTAGACATCACGATAGATGCAGAAAGCAGAGCTACTGTTAGCATGGGAAAGCAAGCAGAGATGTTTCTCGAGGCTTCCACACTAGTCCTCAGGACTGGGAGGTTTTAGACATCGGGGTATTTTCTAGATGTTTGCATTCTTTCCCTAGATTGGCAGTTATCAAGTGAGGTTTGACAGCAGAAGTTTCAAGCGCATTTGGGATTGGGGCTAGGGAGAGTGAATGAATTAGTGGGTCTCCAGGCTCATAACCTCTTTTCAGCCAAAGCACCTGAGCTTTTGTCATTCTTGATTGCAGCCCCATGTTGTTTTCAAAAACAACGAGAAGCTACTGCAATAATATTTTATATTCCTCTTAAGTTTCTTCCTGAAATTGTACAAAACCTATGAGAATTAATGAATTTTGAGTTTGGGAAAGGTGCTTAAATGGTCCAGAAATTTGGTTGTGAGTTTGCTTGTGTTTTGTATCTTTGAAACTCTGAGGTATTGCAGGCTCCTGCCCTTCCCATGATTCACTCCTGCAGTAACTCCCCTGTATCTGTACCCCATTTTCTGATTCTACTTCATTCTTCTCACTCTGCTCTCAGAGCAGCAGCTCCTAGGAAATTCTTTACCTTTGAGTCAAGAGATCAAGGACAAAAAGTGACTGGTTTATTTTGTCAGGTATGACAAAGACGTAGGTATGGCAGATATAAACCAGAGAACTTGGAACTAGCTCTTTACCTGTCCACTTACCAGCTTCACAAGTGACCCCAACTGACCTCCCGTTGTGGCTGGTTGGCAGCAGATGGGGACATCCCAAAACATCCATTCCCCTGCCCTCTGACCCCAGCTTATCCTTATTGCCCTAAGGATCTAATAGCCGAAGGAACCCCACAATGCCTTTCACACTCTGATGCGGTAAAGAATGTTGCCTCCTTTTTTTCTTTTTAAATTATGAGTACCACTGGACACAGTTTTGTTACTCAAGGGTCCTTTTGTGTGAAAATGAAGATCAATTTCATTTCCCCAAAGAGGGACTACAGTGTCTTAGGTTTGGCAGTTGCTCTTTTGTCAGTGGAATTTTGAATGGATTAAAACGCGAGACAAGAAATTGAGTGACGAACCTGAGTCTCAGAGCTGCCTAGGGGCTGTTGTGAGAGGGGCCCTTGTTCAGGAGGAGGAGGAGATTGAGTCTGCATTGACGTGTGTTATGACGGGTGTCGTGGTTTTAGAAATAAGCAGCATACCCACCAAAGTGTCTGATGTGGATGGATGGAATTGGTGTTTGTATGTAATTCGAAACAATAAGAACCTGGCTCCCAGAACAAATCACTGAAGAACATACCAGCCATGACTAGGTCTGTCTGCTTTACTCATCTGAAAGTTCATCTGTATGGAGCGAGACGGGGGCCTGCAGTTTTGATCTCTAGTCTTTAGAAAATGTATGTGCACCTTCTGCATTAACAATGGCCATTTCTTATTTTGTCTCTCTTTCCAGTCTGGTCCTTTTTAATGCAGCTTTATACGTGTGTAGAGCCTGGCAGTATTCAAGAGGTTAGTCCTGGGTTGGTGTAGCCAGTTCCCAATTCTGGCTCAGAGAAATTAAGCAAAAAGTGGTGTTAGAGCTCATGATTAACAAGAAAAAGACAGAGTCTTGATAGCCACATTAGAAAGACTTTTAAAAAATTTATAACCATTTAAATTTATTATATTAGTTGCTATATTCCTTCATAAACTCCACCTTCTGTAATAGGTTGGAATTTTGATAGCATTTTAAAACCCACCTAACAAAAAGTATTGATTATCCAAGCATGTCTTATACTTGCTGGTTCTTATCTTCACAATCATTTATTGACTACCTAAGCAATGTTCTAAATACACTTCTTCCAGGAACTTCACAGGCACATATACATTCTTTATTTCTTAGCACGTAAAGTGTTGGGTTTGCATTATGTTAGATAATTTGCACATATACCTGTCCCCTTTGTTCTTCAGGGTCCTTTTAGGGTTTGCCTTGCTGTCGAGACTAAAACTACAAGCTCCTGGAGGCAAGGAGAGGGCGAATTTCTATGAGTATTTAGTTAGTATTCTTGGCATGGTACTCAGTGTGACCTGTAACCTTATGACCTGGTGTGCAGGAAGTGCTCTAGAAATGTGCAGGTAGGCGTTGTGATGTCAAGGTACTTACTGGGTAATCAGATGAGAGACTGACCCAATATAAATATGTACACATATTCATTAGTACTTTTTAATCAATGAACTTGCCAAAATGTGTGCAAGTGCTGGTAAACTCTGTAACAGTAAATGGTTCTATGATATTTTCAAAGGTTAATTTTTTTTAAATTTACAGAAACAGGCTTTTGAAGTAAATAATTCATTCTTGATGAAAGATGAAAGTTGCAAAAGAAATGGTTCTCTATGTTTGGGCGATTGTGCCATTAGTCACTTCTCACTCTGAGTCTAGGTTAGGCTGCACGTAAGTTATCATGGTGTAGTAGAACAACTGTGGGCTTTTAAGTGAGGTAGAACTGTTCTCAAATCCTGGCTCCCCTCACCTTATGTTGCATGTGATCTTAGGAAAGCTCTTTCTCTTCGAATCCTGATTTCTTTACCAGTAAGAGATAGATGCCAGTAATGCCCACCACATGAAATGTTTGCTGTGAGTGTTCAATAACATGGCTTATACAAGGGAGCTTCAAGAACCTTATGGAAGAATGGAATGAAAAGATCATTTCCTCACAAACCTTTTGAGGTCTGCTCATCTCAAGAGAAGAACTGAATCCTGTGCCTGACTCAAAATAAGGAGTAGCTGTTTTTGTTCCTCTTCCCTGAGATTCTCACCTGGGATTTGACCTTCGGCAGTCGTCATCCTTCCCATCCTCTTTGGCTCTCGTGGCTTCCACTAAAGGAAGCTTTTTTTATCCCCTCCCCCTCCTGATCTTGTTCTTTTGGCACATCCTATGTTGCCAGGCCATATACATAGCAAGTCAGAGCATGCCTAAAACATGTCTCTTGATCCTAATACTTTACTTCATACTTCTCTTTATTTTAATAACATAACTAATTTCATTGTCATCCAAGATGCCACCTCACTAAGATATTGCACATTCGCTAATGGCAGTCAGGATACCATGAGGTTCCAAAGCCGGATTTCCAACCATCGCCGTGAATGAGAGTGGCGGGGAGTGATCTGCTCACTTTTTAGGAACGCCTTGTGGGTTAAGTATAAACTGCTCTTATATAGCCAGAATCAGGCTAATAGCTCCCACTACCAAACTCTGAATGAGGAAAAGCAAATTGTTAATTTTTGTGCATGCCCTCCGAACCATGTTACGCCCTGACAACCTTCTCAGGAAAGGTAATTTTCACTCTACTTAGAAATTGTCCAGCTTTCAAAACTTTCATTTTGGCTCTGTAGACTTCTCCAGCTTCTCCCCACAGTTACTACTATGGAGTAGCTTCTCTTGGCTGTCTTAACATGATGCTGGTGATATGGCAGCCATGTAATGTTGGTGAGATATGAGAAAACTTGAAAGCACTTGTGAGTGGTTAGAGGGAGTATGTTCTTCTGGGAGCTAGAAACATAAAGGGATCTTCGTGTGTCTATTACTTGGAAGTTGAGGGAAAAGAATAATGGGATTGAAAAAAGAGCCACTCAAGGGTTTGCCCCTTGAGAGAGGGAAACAAAAGCAGATTGCAGAGACCTTTACTGTAGGGATGGTCAAAAGATTAAAGAGTTAGGAGGAACAGGGTTACTAACGCAAGGCCAGGAAGGATGCTAAAAGGAGGGTTTAGAACATGGGACTTGAAGAAAGAGCTTAGCATAAAGTCAAGCCACTCTCTTTCCTTTTATTTTTAATTATCAAAGTGAGAATGTCTTCTTCATAGTATTTTCATCATAAAGTTACATATTTTAAATACTGATGAAATATCTCCTCAGGAAAGAGGTTGTCTCCTTTCTGCCCATAGGATTTGCCTCTTCTTTCAAACCCTAACCAACATAGGGGTACTGTCAATAATTTATGATTTGTATAAAAGGTTACCTTACTTTGGCTCTGATTTATTTTGATTATCAGTGATACTGAATATCTTTTAACACTGGCCCTTTGCTATTTATTATTTATGAAAAATCTATTTTGCCTTCTGTTTTGTTTTTGTTCTGGAGTGAGTTCCCTTTTCTTTTTGTGAGAACTTTATCTTGATATATTCTGGCTTAACATATATCTTGATATATTCTGTTTTAACATGGTGCTGGTAAGTGGGCATCCATGTCATGGTACCGGTCCATTCAAAGCAATCTGAAACCAACCTAAAGCATTTTTTCTTAATCATAATTATCCTTATAATAATTTACTCATTTCATTTTGTTAAGTTTCCAGACATCTGTGATATCTATAGATTTGTATCTATATCTCTGTCTATTCCTTTGAAAAGAATCTGCCAGCCTTTCTCAGGCCATAAGTGATGATAAAACATCACACTAAGATGTTTCATGTACTAGAAAGTTGGGCAGGTGTTACTACCTAAATGAATAGATTTATATGCATTTATTCATCATCACTCATTCCTCAAGTTTGCCCTGACTTTATGTTAAGCTCACCGTCCATGTGACTGAAGTTGTAACACTGAAGAAGATTAGGGTGTCTGCTCTATTAGAATTTGAGAGAATTGAATACTAAATAAGTAAGAAGAACTCCTTAGATATCATTACAAGTGTCGTGGAGGTGATGCTATGAAACAGTGACTAGGGTTTCGACGAGGAGGGTATTTATTTGAAATAGGGTAGTCAGGGGCACCAGAGAGGGAAGTGAGTGTGTTCACGCTGATCGGAAAGGTCTGCCATTCCCTGGTCATCACTGGAGACATCTAGGCTCTCTGTGACCCAGAGGTGGCTGGTTGTTTGGAGGAGGTCTCGTGAGATGAACACTAAAATTCTATGTGGGCGGAGGATATGTTAATCTGTTTTATTGCTTCCATACATCCCATCTCTCCCTCTTCTCCCATCGTTACATATGCAGCATAGTTGTTTTAGATGCAGCATAATTTTCTAAACCATCCTTATTAGATTATAGTGCTCACACGGTGCTATAGATATCTAAGATGTAAACCAAGTGCGAAAATAAACAGTGCTATTTATGAAAGCCCTTCTTTCCTACTGTATAAAGGCATGTGTGTCTTCTGTCTTTTGTTTTGTGTTCAAACATCCCCCACTAACTGTGCAGTAGTATGGTTATTTGCTTTTAGAGGTAGACACTGTTTGATCACTGTGGTTCACTGGGGTGCTATAGAAGTATAGCTGAAATTGTGCTGAGGTTTTCCTTTTTGTGTCCAGAGAGCTTCTCAATTCAAGAAGTGCTTTATTCTGGTGTAAAAGAAACAGAAATCGTCGCATTTAAAAGAAACAGTCATTTCAGTCCATAATGAGTTGAAGTTGTTCATCTACTTGCAACCTTGACATCATAATTGAACTAGCATAGAGCAGCCCTGCATTCAGAGAAATCTTTTCTCCTAAGCATGCAAAGCAGAATGTAGCCACATGGTGTCACTAAATTATAACAGTTTATCTTGGGGCTTTAAAAGAATTTGAAATTGCTTTTTAAAAAAAATTCTCATATTTAAATATAAATTGTCCTGAAATCTGTGATTTGTGAAATAACATATGGAGCTATTTGTACTATTTAAATCTTCCTGCTGATGTGAAGCATTAATTATGCCCCAAAGTCCATAGATGTACATTCAGGTGCTAGCTAACTCTGGGCTTATCTGCAAAGTATTGCAGATATGCAGGCTTCTGCAGGACTACTTATTCAGTTTCCTACAAATAGTGTTTGTTTTGCCTTCTTTTGGAATTTTGAAATAAATAGAAGAGTAAAGTCAAAGGAAATCCATGAAATATTTATAAGAGAGTAGGAAGAATAAAACGAAGAATGAGGATCAAAGAGAGACAGGTTCACAAGACCCTACAAGGAGATGGCAGAACACAGGCAGGCAGGACATTTACTGAGCATCTCTATGGGACAGGCTCATGACATCACCTTATAGGAATCTTGCACTGGCCCTATATAAGAGATCTAGATATGTAGATGAGGAAATTGAGCCAGAGAGAAGTTGAGTTTGCAACCAGATCTCTGTTGTTCCACCATTGATGTCACAGTCTTGTATTGCTTCTGGAGGATGTTAGGTAAAGAAATATAGCCTGCTTTAGGGCAGGGTTACACATGAAGCCCTGTTGAAGTTCTTGCTGCCCTGGGAAGATAGACCTTCCAGGAATGCCATAAGAAAAGGCTGGTGTGGCCAGACCCTTCTTGGGCAAGTTACAATTCCTGGATTAAAAGTACATGTGTACTAATGACGAAGAGTAGTGGAAAGACTTCAATTTTAAAATGCTCCAGGGGAGTGTGGCAATCTTTTATCTAGGTGTGTTTAGTCAGTTTGTCAATAGAGTTTGGAGTTTTCCTGCTCCTTAGTTCCCCATAAGATCATTTGAGACTTTATTATTACAGAGTGAACATGGTGGTTTTTGCTTCAGCTGGTGGGGGTAGGGTTGGGAGATGTATATAATGGAACATCTCATCACAAAATCTTGTCTTCTTGAATTGCTCTGGCTGTTTGTTTGTTTTTTTAAGTCGAGAGATTTTCTATTTATCATTTTCACCTAGAATCCTCTTATTAGGGGGTGAAAAATCCAACTGCTTTGTTTTATATTCAGTAAGACCGTTGAGACATGGATGCTCGTGTTTTAGCTATTCAATTGAATCCAGGCTCTTTTGTTTTATTATATTTAAAGAGTAATAGCATGTTGAGTTTCTTTTGTGTGTAGTTGTGGGATTGGGACTTTGGGAAATAAAACAAAATTGCCCTTTTCTTTCCATTTTATTTTATAATTTTAGAATATAAATTACTATCTTTTAATAAACCTCTTGCTTGAGATGATGTTAATAACACTAATGACATCTTATTGCAAACAGTCTTTATCTGGCTTTCATTCTGGAAGGGCAAGAACTATATTTGGTTTTGTTAAAATGTTGCCTCCCCAGTAATTAGCCCTAAGATTAAGCTCACGTAGTACCTCCTTGGCTAATTGTCAAACATCTTTTTCTACCCCTCATGGCTTCCTTCTTTTCTTTACTACTTTAATTCTTAAAAGATATATTAATTAATTACATGAACACTTTTAGACTACCTGCTGTACTGCAGGAGTATTTAGTTTAGAATTCCCGAATAGGTAATGGGTGTGACATCCTTCTAAAGATTTTTATAAAGCAAAAGGAGTAGTTGCAATGATAAAAGTATATATAAGATGTTTGGAAGGGCGGTATATCGTTGCCGTGGAGCCAACTCCAACTCACAGGGACCACAGAGAACATAGTCGAAGTGCCCCATAAAGTCTCCAAGACTGTACATCTGTACAGAAACAGTCTGTCACATCTTTCTCCCTTGGCATGACTAGTGGGTTCAAACCCCTCATCTTTTTAAAGCAGTGTAGTGCTTAGCCAGTGTACTACTAGGAATCCTTTGGAATACAGTTTTAGGAATCCTAACAAAAGGGAGATTTGAGTATTGGAGGAAAGGACCGAGAAAGCAAAATAAGGAGGAAAGGCTAAGTCTCATTTGGCCTTATCATAGCTCAAAGCTTTATGGTGGTCATGTACTTGATGTCAATTTCATGATTGGGATGTAGGGGTGGAGTCTAGCCTGTTAATCTGGAGATAGCCAATGAGAGCTCTATGTGGGCATGGCTTTCTCCTGAGAATTCTGGGAAGGCTGGAGGTATTTCCCAATTGGAGAAGAGAGACTTGACTCACTCTCTCTTGGAGACGAACTACTGATAAGACGGGAAGATAACTTGCTGATCAATCCTGATTCCTGGAGAATGGAGGATCCGGAGGAGGGGCCACATGGGCTTGCCCTGATGAAACCAGACCTCTGGGGCTAGAGAAGCCACATGGACACTCCTGCTGGTGCTGAGATGCTTGGGAGGTGACGGGGAGACCCCTGGAAGCACTGGGTTCCTAAGCTCAGAGAAGGAACATGAATGAGAATCTTTTTCCTTCTCATTACTTTATATAACTGTGCCCAGTATCTGAGACCTATCTGCATGTGTTAAACATTTGTTTATAAAAACCTTGTCAACAAAATGAAAGAAGTTCTCTGTGAAGAATTATGAATTAGGGCTGAGCCCCAGTGCCATAGTGGTTGAGTGCAGGACTGCGACCCACAGGGTTGGCGGTTCATATGCAGCACCAGCTCTCCAGGAGCAAGGCTGGGCCATAAACAAATACAGGGAGCAGTGATACCCACAAACCAAAACAAAACAAAAGAATTATTAATTAGGTTAATTGTCACAAGTAGTAAAAAGATAGTAGTAAAAAGTCCCAAGAGGTGAAGAAAAAAACCCCTTTGGTGTCTGCATTTGAGCCGGTCTATCATTTGCTTAGAAAAATCACATATTTTCATAGATACTTTGCTTTGTATATGCTGTACATGTGGAAATTAGTGTATTGGTTTTTCCCATTTTAAATCTCTCATCACATAACATCCCCTCTACTAACTATTCATGGAATTTAAGAAATCATGTTGGCCTGGTGAGTTCCATATTGAACTGCTAACCCACAGAGTCAGTCATTTGAAACCACCAGTTGCTCCAAGGGAGAGAGATGAGGGTATCTACTCTCACAGAGAGTGACAGCGGTGGTTCTCCACCTGTGGGTGTGACCCCTTTGGAGGTCAAACGACCCTTTCATATGGGTCACCCAATTCATAATGGTAGCATAATGACAGTTATGGAGTAATCACAAAAATAATTTTTTGTTTGGGGGCACCACAACTGGAGGAACTGTATTAAAGGGTTGCAGCATTAGGAAGGTTGAGAACCCCTGAGTTACAGCTTGGAAATCCATAAGGACCATTCTGCCGTATCCCACATGCAGGGTTGCTTTGACTCGGAATCAAACTCCATTTCAGTGAGTTTGGAGTGTGGGTCTGAAGCCATTAAGTCAGGTACTGAACTAGTAGGCTCCGGACTCTAGGTCTAGCAAGTCAGAAGTAAAGCTGGAGTACAAAGCAGATCTGGGAAAAACTCTGAGCTACTGAATGGGAGCTATTATAATAAGAACTCAGAAATTAATGAAGATCGAGAGGGAGTGTTCCCAGAACCTTCACCCCAATTTTCAGAGTGAATAAGAATGCACTTGAAAGATTAAGGAAGTGAATTTATACCTTGATAATTGTTTCCCAAAGTGGGTGATACACCCTCCTAGGTGGTGCTGGAATAATCTAGGCGACTCTGGAAAACAGATACTGATACTTTATCCTAGATTATGGTCTCTAAGTGCAAAAATATTTTAATGACATGAAGGCACTGAGTAATTATTTTCTGAAAAGGCGGTGGACCAAATAATTTTGGGAACCTATGATCTAGATCTTGAAGTTTAACACCATCGATTTATTAGTGAGTTAGTCATTTTCCAGTCTGTTTACTTGGGAAATACAAAGTGTGGGCCGAGGGAGACAATAAAGACTTCATGGAAATTTTTCTTTAGATTTTAATTCCATTTTTTCTATGAACTTTTTGAGGTCCCCTTGTAATATCTGAAGAAGGCATGGTTAAGTTACAAATAATTCTCTCAGTGCAGTTAGGTATCTATTCGTTTCTATTTCACCCCACAAAGCTAGCAGTGATTACTTTGACCTTTCATAGAATTTACAGCTTGGATCACCCCTTTCGGTCATTAATTTTATGTATGTGTCTTGTATATGTCTCTTAATTATTTTGTAATCCTTGGACTTCACATTAGAGTCCTTTATATGTCTTTGGTAGTAGTTGCTCTTCAATATAGCTTCGTGGGTCTCTTTAGCTTCCTAAAATCCCTGAATGCAGACATCTGGATAATAATCAGTTTTTCTGATTATTGACGTGACTATTCCCATCCCTTCCTCCCAACCCCGTCAAGTATCAAAAAGCAATAGCAGGAAAGAAGACGATTTTATACTACTTCTTCCCATCGAACATGTAAAGAGAACTGTACATATAAGCCTCATGATGAATGAAACCATCACAGTGTCTCAGTGATCTTCATCAACGGCACACGTTCCTTGGAGCAGGCTGCTCTCTGTGGATACAAGGTTAGCTCAGGGGAGAGACAGCTAGGAGTGAAACCAGATTGTTTGTCGGCTGCCAGAGATTCTGGGCAGAGTGCCAGACTTGGTTCACCTTCTAAAAATTCATCTCCCAGTATGATGATGGGGAGCAGGGGCGGGGGCAGCTCCCTCCTTGCAAGGAACAGTGGTAGCGTGAACACGTGACTTTCCTGCAGCCCACGGTGCTTTATTGATGTGGGAAAAGGTAGGAGAACCAAACAGTGTGGGCTGGTGGCTCAGACCTCCTTTAAGAGCTGGAAGACTTTCTTTAGTGACTTTATTTCATTATGTCTCAAATGATAATTTCTTAAGTTAATAATTGTTCTTCCAAATAATGTGGGTCATATATACACATGAATATGTTCTGCCTGATAGGAAGCTGTAGGTTTAATTTCTAATAACCATAGAAATTCCATGCACATTATGAAGCTATTAGGATGTAACAGCTGTTTTAATTCATTTCCCTCTGCAAAAGAAATGTGATGCAGACTAAAATGATCAGTAATTATGTATTTTGAAAGCTAAACCTCCTGTTATAGAAAGAGCTAATTTACACATTAGATACTGATAAAACTACTGTATGCTCTGAGTTTCAAAGTTAGTGTTATCTCCCGCATAAGCCTATGAAAGTGAATCTGTGCCAAAAGACATTTTTCCCTCTTAGAAATCCTCCTTTGCGTCTCCCATTGTACGTTTGCAGTCACAAATCAACAGTAATGAATAATTGCTTGATATTTTTCTAAGGGAAAAAATTAGAAGGAATGTTAGAGGGAGTAGGATTTAGGAGAATTTTATTTCTGTTGATCAGTGCTTACCATCTGCCTTCCATTTAATGTTGTAGAAGCATGCATGCGTTTCCCAGTTCAGAGCAGATGATGTGCATGGTTTGTTGAGGTGTGTGTGTGTGTGTGTGTGTGTGTGTGTGTGTGTGTGTGTAGACCTACAGTGCTTAAAATCACACTTGAAGTGTGAAACAGATCAGGAATCTCCATTTTATGCTAATTTGCATATTCAGTTCCTATACATAAAAGACCACCACGACATTGATTTCTTTTGCTGCTTTAAAATCGACACTAACCAGCTGTCAACAAATATTTTGATTAAACATTTTTGTTTATTAGGGAGCTTCAGGGCACATTGTTCCTATAAACATACTGTTTTCTTTGATTTCCAGGGACATATTTTCAGTATGACTCATGACTGTATCACACCGTATGCTGTCATGCACAAAAATATATTTTTCTCTCTCAGCTTCCTCTTTACCATTGATTTCTCCAGGGCAAAAACATGGTTAAGAACAAAATATTCCAACTTAGGATATCTACCTGGAATAAAAGTGTTTTAAAGTAAACTAAAAAAATTTAACTATGGATTCATAAGTTTCACTTTTCTAAGAAATTTCCAAAGATTTAACAGTGCCTTTAACATAGTAAAAATTTGATCAGACTTTAACAATGTACCTATGGTGACTTAATTTTTACATGCTGTTTCAGAATTGCATATATATTCATTGTGATTTTCATTACATGGGTCAATATGTGAAAACCTGCCTTATCCTAATTAACAGTAGCATGCTATTCTAAATGTACAATAGCTGACCTAACCCATCTCTACTGAGGATCATTAGAATGCTTCCAGTATTGCTTTTATGGCAGTATTGTCTCTGCACACTTAATTGCTTATCTCTTCACATAAGCAGAATCAGTGTGAAACATTACTAAATGCTCCCGCTAAAACACTATGCACTCTTTCCAGAAGTGTGTAAAGTACCCATCTTTCTGCATCCTTATCAGTGAGCATTATCACTATTTTTACTCCCTATCAAACTGATAAGCTAACTGTGATCTTTCATTTGTGTTGCCTAGATTTTTTATTATGTGTGAAGCTGAACCGTTGTGCGTATGTTTGTTGCTAGGCGTCCACATTTTCATATTCCTTTCATGAAATTTGAATTGGCCTGAAAGAATAAGTTGAATTTTGGCCAGGGACAGCAGCTACTCACCCAGTGCTTCCATGGGAGAAAGACCTAGCACTCTGCTCCTATAAAGATTACGGCCTCAAAAACCTTATGGTGCAGTTGTCTCGGTCACATGGGATGGTCATGAGGTGAGACTCGTTGGTATAAAGTTTACCAGGTGGGCTGCTAACCGAAAGGACAGCAGTTTGAAACCCCAGCTTCTCTGAGGGAAAAGCATCAGACTTTCTACCCTTTCTGGTTACTGCCTTGGAAACCCACAAGGGGCCAGTTCTACCCTGCCCTACGGGGTCATCAGGAGTTGGCATTGGCTCAATGGCAGTGAGTTTGGTCTGGGATTTGAATCACAGTTTTAGAAGGTTTCCCCAGGGAGGCCATACAGAGTAGTGATTCTCAACTAGGTAGCTTTTCCTCCAGGGAACATTCAGTAATGGACATTTTTTGGTTGTAGCCACCTTGGGGGGAGTAATGAGTTTCTAGGAGTATCTAGCGGATAGAAGTTAGGGAGGCTGCTAACCATTTTGTGCTGTACATGATAGCCCCCCACCAAAGAAATATTTAGCTCAAAATGTTAATGGTACTGAGGTAGAGAAACCTTCAGAAGCTTGCAGTAATCCCATAATTAGGGTGTGTTTGTTTAAAATGGGGGAGAGAATGGTTATGAAAGACATTTCAAAGGAAAAATTAGTCAAACTGACTATATATAGAAAAACAAGTTGAATCTGAAAAGCTACGTGGCAGAGAAATGAGATGCTATTGGTAGATAGAAGATGTGAGACCAAGTTGAGCTGTTTAAGGTTATTTTTTTTTAAAGGGGTGAATAGTGATATGCTTCTCTATTTTTCTACTTTGCTTTTATAGAGTGGGATTACTGTTTTATAGTTGGTACCATATTGTGTAGAATTTTAGGTCACAAAATATCTTAACTAGTGCCCAGTAGTTGGTCTCATTTTCCTTTTTCTGCAGTGTTCTTCTCTTGGCTCCACTAATAAAATTCTGTCCATTCATTTAACAAATTGAAATGCCACTTCCCCTAGGAAATCTTCCTTGATCTTCCCAAATGAAATAAATGTGTTTTTTTCCTTCCTCATTTATTCAACACATATTTATTAAGACACGCTGCTAGATACTTGAGCTTCATTGGAGAGGTTTAAACACACATTCTCTGCCCTTGTGAAGTTCACAACGTAGCAGGAGAGTCAGATATTAAAAGAATTATAAATAAATGAAGACTTGTAAACTATGATACATTCCCCCCCCAACCCCCAAAAAGGAAAAGTATGTGGGGAGTAGAGCTATGATAGAGGAATACAATGGAAACTGGAAGTGTCATGGGAGTTGGCTTTGTGAGGTGATATTTAAATAGAGACCTAAGTGCTAGTTAGGAATTAGGTAGACAAAGCTGACAGGGAGAAGCATTTAGAACTGAGGCGGATGGGAAAGACTTGAGGGAGAATAGAACTTGCCAGGAAAACAAGTTAGTTAGGCCAGAGAGGGGCAGTGAGATACAAGAAAGAGAGACAGGTAAAAACCAGATTGTTCAGGATTTGGGGGCCATGCTAAAGAATTTGTAGTTTGTCTGTACAAAGTAAAGTCTGGAGAGACTTAGAGGCGGGGATGGTGGTGGGGGGAAGGAGGGGAAGTGGTGAGCAAACAACTCCATAGACAGGGGAACAACCAGGGAGTTAAAATCGACAACAAGGAGCATGTAGAGATCCTGGGTGTTGGAGCAACAGCACTCTAGCTGAGAGAAATTACTAACAAGCAGAAGGAGGTAGAGTGTGATGGTGGGAAAGGCAGGTAAAAGGAAACGGAGGAACGATCTAGGAAGCAAAGCTATGGACAGAGGTATAAACACAGTAATGCACTTATGTAAATTCATTAATATATTGCATATATACTTTTTATATACATTGAGGAAGTGAATGGACTTTGACCCTCTGCCCAAGCCCTCCATCAATACAAGAACACTTTGTTCTTACAAACTGGCACTCTGTGATGCTCACCATCCTGGCATGATAGCTGAAGACAAAATGTGAAGAAAGCTGCTGGTGCCTGGCTATCAAAAGATAGAGTGTCTTAAAGGCATGAAGTTAAGCGGCCATCTATCAGAGTAGCAGCAAGCCCACTTGGAAGAAGCACATCAGCCTGTGCGTTCATGAAGTGTTGCCGGGTTGGGGTAACAGGTACCAGAGGATCCCAGAGAAACAAACAAACAAAACAAAATTGTTGAGAACAAGGGGGGTTGTCCATCTGTAGATAATGGGACATCCCCTCACCAAAGGGTCACATGAAGGGATGAGTTCAACCAGCATGCAGTAAAGCACTGATAAAACACACAATACTCCTCTGGTTCCTTGAGGCTTCCTCACCCTCCACTCTCATGATCTCCATCCTGCTTTTCACTGTGGGCTAGTCCGGAGCATGTACACAAGAACAGATAAGAGTTCATCACACACAGAATCCAGATCAGAAAAACCCAGGAACAGAAATGGGAGTAGCGATACTAGGAGGGTAAGGGAGGAGGTAGAGAGAGAAGGGGGGCGGGTGGAGAAAGAAACTAGCAGTAAACCAGCAGTTGTAAGATATGAAATTAATAATTTATAATTTATCAAGGTGTCACGAGGGTGGGAGAGAGGGTAAAAACGAGGAGCTGATAGCAAGGGCTCAAATAGAATGTAAATGCTTATAAAATAATGATGGCAACATATATACAAATATGCTTGATACAATTGATGTATGGATTGTTATAAGAACTGTAAGAGCCCCCAATAAAATGATCTTTAAAAAACAAAGTGAAGTTCATGGCAGGATGTTCAGTAAAGAAGAGATAAAATCTGATTTAAGTTTATAAAATATCTCACTGTTGTGGGAAATGGATGGAAGTGGGCAAGAGTGGAAATGGGGAGGCCAGTTAGGTGGTATGGCAGTGGAGTTAGGAAGAAATGGACAGATTTGATGTGTTCTTCAGCTTGTGAGACTCCAAGGAGAGTTGTTAGATATCAGGCTTGGATCTGATAACTAGAAGCCTGGCTTGAAGATAGAAATTTAAGGTTTGTTATAGAGCAGCGGTTCTCAACCTGTGGGTTGCAACCCCTTAGGAGGTCAAATGACCCTTTCACAGGGGTTGCTCGATTTATAACAGTAACAAAATCAGAGTTATGAAGTAGCAACGAAAATAATTTTATGATTGGGGAGTCGCCACAACATGAGGAACTGTATTAAAAGGTTGCAGCATTTGGAAGATTGAGAATCACTGTCCTATAAGGTCACTGTGAGTCCCTAGCCCTTAGTGTCAATATGCATGGACTATCAGTGAGATTCTTCATCAATTTTACATGAAACACAGTTTATCTCCTCTTCCCCCCCCTCCCAACTGTATTAAAGGTTAAAGGGTCATGGCATTAGGAAGGTTGCAAACTGCTGTTAGTAAGGATGGTCTTTGAAGCCATGGGAGTTGATAGTGTGAGCCAGAAGGGATAGAGTACAGTAGAGAATAGAAGAATGAGAACCTCAAATGAACGTGTGGTACAACAAAATTTGCTCAAGTAGAAGAAGACAAGCTGACAAGAAAAGGACACATGGGACAGCGTGGTTTCAAGAAAGAGGGACCCATAAGTGATGCCAAATGACTGCTGAAAAGTCAAGTAGATGAGCAATGGACAGTATCCCTTGACCCTGGCACTGATTACCTTGTCAATAGCTGTTCGTGGATGTAGTGAGCGTGGAAAACATAATAGGAAAACATATTAGGCCAGCCTAAAGAAAAAAATGTGTAATGTTAACATTAAAATTCATATACAGGCTGGGCCTAGGTGGCATAAGTGGTTGAGTGTGGCTTGGTGGTTCAAATCCAGCAGTGGCTCTCAGGAGCAGCGCTGGGTAGGTCCCACAACTGCCAGAGGCAGTGGTGCACCCCCTCCCCCAAATAAAATAAAATTCACATATGTATGCACTGAGTCAGCACTCCTCATTTGAGTAAAATTCAAAGAAACTATAGAAGGGCACTTATTATAGCATTACCTGTTGTATCAAAAAACGATAAGCAACGAAAATGTCTATCAGTTAGAACAGGGGTCCTCAAACTTTTAAAATGGGGACAGTTCACTTTCCCTCAGACCATTGGAGAGTTGGACTATAGTTTTAAATAAAAACAACTATGAACAAATTCACTGTGGACCTGGAATGAGTCTGCTGCCAAGCAGAATAGGCAGTGGCAGCAAAAACACCCAGCGGCCGGATAAATGTCCTTGGTGGGCCATGACTGTGGGCCGTAGTTTGAATATGCCTGATTAGAGGATTGATGAAAATAATAAAGAATTGGTTTGTATGCATTGACTTAGCAAGATTTCCATTTAAAATTTTGAGACATAGGAAACACCTGTTTCTTTTAAAAATACATAAACACCTGTTTCTTATAGTTTATAAATTATGCTACTTAAAAAAATCATTTTACTTGAGGCTCTTACAGCTCTTATCACAATCCATACATACATCTATGTGTCAAACACATTTGTACATTTGTTGTCATCATCATTCTGGAAACATTTTCTTTCTACTTGAGCCCGTGGTATCAGCTTATTCTCCCCACCCCCATGAACCCTTGATTATTTGTAAAAAAATTTTTTTTTCATGTCTTATACTGACCACTGTCTCCCTTCCCCTACTTTTCTATTGTCCATCCCCCTGGGAGGGTGTTATATGTTGATCATTGTGATCGGTTCTCCCTTTCTCCCTCCACTTTACCCTTACCCTCTGGTACTGCTACTCGCATTGTTGATCCTGAGGGGTTTTCTGTCCTGAATTCCCTGTGTTTCTAGTTTCCCTGTGTTTCCAGCTTTGATCTGTTCCAGTGTACATGCTCTCGTCTAGCTTGATTTATAAGGTAGAATTGGGGTTTTGATAGTGGAGAGAAGGAAGCATAAAGAACTAGTGGGGGAAAAAAAGAACGAGAGAAAAGTTGTATGTTTTGTTGGTACTATACTGCATCCTGACTGACTCGTTTCTTCCTTGTGACCCTTCTTTAAGGGGATGACTAATTGTCTACAGATGGGCTCTGGGTCTCCACTCCATCCATCCCCTCATTCACATCAATTTGATTTTTTTGTTCTGGGTCTTTAATGCCTGAAACCTGGTCCCATCTACATCTTGCGATCACAGAGGCTAGTGTGTGCTTCTTCCATGTGGGCTTTGTTGCTACTCAGCTAGATGGGATGGTCACTTGTTTATCTTCAAGCCTTTAAAACTCCAGATGTTAAATCTTTTGATACCCATGTACCATCAGCTTTCTTCACCACATTTGCTTATGCACCCATTTTGTCTTCAGTGATTGTGTGGGGAAGGTGAGTATGATGATACTTTCGTCAATAGAACTGTGTGTGTGTGTGTGTGTGTGTGTGTTTGTAAAAGCAAACTTCATTTGTGGGGAAAATGGAATTAAAAGATAAAGGAAATAACCCACAAATTTACTGAAGCCCCTTCATGTTTGTGTAGATTTATATGAACACAGAAAGAAGAGTGGAAGAATTCTTACCAAATTCTTATTATTAATATTTCTTCATGATGAGATAGATAAGGAAGAAGATCATGTGCAGGATCTTTAGAAAGGTTGTGGGAAAATTACATTCTTTCAATTTCATTTTCCATGAACTTTTCGAAGGCACTGTTTTATCTTTTGTTGTAATTGTTTACAGCATCCTTTTTGAATTTAAAAGTGGAGTGGTAGAACTCCAGGAGGTAAGGAAATTGATAACTTTTGAAAATCTGTGAAGGGGCCTAATGATAAAGGACAGAAGCTGGAGGTGAATGTGGTATAGCTTTTAAAAATGAGAGGTATTAAAGAAGGTTCAAGTGCTCATTAGATATGCTGTATCGGCTGAGCCCCGGTGGCGTCGTGGTTGTGCGCGGGACTGCGGCCCCCTGGGATGGAGGTTCAATTCCAGCAGTGGGGCTGGGCCTCCTACTCCCACCACCGGACAGCAGTGATGCCAAAATAAATAAATAAATAAATAAATAAATAAATTAGATATGCTGTATCATGTCACCCAAGACATGCAACTCTGCACAACTTCTAGTTTCTCCAGAAGAATCCTCTCCAAAAGAAATGTTAAATGACCCTTGTAATCTCTTCTGAGGCTTCCCACTACATGAGCTGAAAGGATGAAGGAGTTGAAGAGGTGAAGAGAAAGATTACCATTGGAATGAGAGACTTTTTCATTTTGTGTGATGGGGGAAGAAAGAGAACAAATAAGCTTCACAACTACGAGTGCCAATGTGATGGCTTCTCTTTTCTTAAAACTTTACAGAAACAGTCATTTGCTGAGAAGGAATTGGAGGTGTAAGTAGCCTGGAGAAAGGTAGGGAATAGTAGTTGCATATAGTGGGAGAGTGAGTTCCTTAGGGAAACACTTTGGAAAGGCAGCAAGATTGACTGGATTGGATATTGTTAATAAGCATGAATTTATGGTTCTTCCATATGCCTTTTAGTAAGATTTTGTGTGATTTTCTCAGTGAGTTTCAGCTGTTTACATGAGAGCTCAGGGAAGCATTTGATTGGGTTTATTTAAGGTGGGAATTTGGCAATAGTAGGTTAGAGGAACAAGAAGGAGGAGCACATTTGCAGAGTCAAAATGACAAAGTTGTCCTGAATAATTATTACACCTCCTGTTTCTGTTTTCTATGTTTGATACTGGCACCACTGCCTTCACCACTGCCACTACTTTTAAAACATGAATTTTGTAAACAACATCTATTTCGATCTGTCAATTAACTATGATTAAGATATAGCTATTTTCTGGTTTACTTTTGACCCTTGAAGGTCATAAGGCTTATCTTTAGGGATAGAAACATCTATATAAAGCTCTGAATATGCCCACAATCTGGAAAGAACTCAAACTAAGGGTGAGTTCTAAGAAGGAACTAAGAAAGAGCATCAGGTTTAATTGAAACGAGAATCTTTCCATTACTTGCATTCTATCTACATTATAGTAAGGATGATGCAGCGTTTGCAGGCTTTTCAATTGCTTGGTCAATTGAGATTATTTTGAACATTGTCACTGATATGTACTCATGTGACTTTTACACCATTGATTTGATCACTGTATTATTTTCGTTGCCATCTTTGAGAAAGCATGACCAACAGAGGTGACATCTTTAGAACAGACCTTTTTATTGCTGTCATAATTGGTTTTAAAATAACCTGTACAGAAGCTGGATCTGACGGATTCTGACTTAGGTCCTGGTCTTTGGAAATTTTGTTTCTGTGTCTGAACATAGACTGCTGCTGACTTTTTTGTAAAATCGGTCTCTGGGATTTGGGAAATAAGGGCAGATGCCTCAGCACTAGGTACTTCCACATAATTGTTTCCCTCACCATTCTTGGCATTAGGTATTAATTACCCACATTTTATAGAACCTCAGAAAGGTTAAATCATTTTTCTAAGATCTCAAAATAGAAAGGTCAAAGATGCTATACTAGCTATGAGAGTATCTGGCTTCAAGGCCAGTAATGTCAGACTGTGACACTGAGAAAGAATTCATTCATATATCTGAATAGTTTCATTCCTTGTCTTTGTAAGGCTCAGCAGATACCTGTTTGGGTCTGGAGCCTCATTGCTGTCTGGAAGCTTTGTTTATAATACTGGTTTTATCAAAGGATTCCAACAAAGTCCGAATAATGATATCCTAATTCCTTGTTTTTATAGGTGGGGAAAGACTCATCTTTTTGTTTTAGAGGCTTGTATCTTGTCATATAATGCCTAGAAGAAGGAGGACAGTTATTGTTTATTAACTTAAGATATGGTTTATCTTATCTTATCACAGGTAATACTTGCAATTTGCCAGATACATTGAGTATTTCATCTGCCCCTTACCTAGAAGGTGAGCATTATTGTCAATGTACTGTATTTTTACAAAAGAGGAAACTGAGGCTTAGATAGCATAATGAATTTACAATGACACAGCTAGAATATAGTGACTGGGATTGAAGCCTAGATCTCTCTGACTTAAGATCTTTTTTAACACACAATACTGCCTTTTTCCATTTCTGTTTATCATCTCGTGGCATTATTGATGTTGTTGAAACTTTAGAGATAGAAAGAGTTTTACTCTGGATCTCAGGATTCTGAAGTAATAGCTTTCCGTGCAGGATGATCAAACACACATGTTTTATAATATAGGGATAATATTCATATACTGTATTATTTAATCTTCTAAAGCATTTAATACTGCTGGTGGGTCTGCATTTTGGCAGCTGCCAGATATTTAAATTAAGTCAATTAAAAAAATTTTGTTGGTATGTTTGGTGAGTGATTTTAAGTGAAAATAATTTCCATTATCGGGCTGAGCCCTGGTGGCGTAGTGGTTAAGTGTGGGACTACAGCCCACGGGTTTGGCGGTTCAAATCCAGCAGCAGTTCTCCAGGAGCAAGGCTGGGTAGTTCCCACGACCACCAGAGGGCTGTGATGTCCCCACCCCCCAAAAACAAAAAAATATAAAAAAAACCCCAAAAAACCAAAAAAAATAATTTCCATTATCAAAAAGTAATGTGTATTAGTTATTTTATTCTATTTATGTTATGTTGATAGGTCATATAGACAGATAATATTAAAACATAGAATGTTAGGATTTCCTTTTTTTAATTTAATCATTTTATCGGGGGCTCATACATTGTTTTTCATCATACATAGTTCAAGGATGTCCTTTTGGGATATGCTTTTAGTCCCCTGAGAAACTTTTCTAGTTCCTGAGACAGGAATGTTTATACTGTGGTCTTTCATTTATGGTTGCACTTGTTATTTGAAATAATATTCATTACAGCATGTCTTATAATTGTAAAAGTGGATAGGGAAGCATAGGCTTTTAAAAAAAGTCCTTTAATGAACTGTCCACCTGTAACAGTAGTTCCCACTTGTGTAGTCATCTCTGATGAATACTATCCCTGTCTGTTTCATTAATACAGTGTTTTCATATTGTTGGGAAGATGTCAAATCTGTGTGCTTTATTGCCGTCAAATGGCAGGTTTTGCAGAAATACAGGAAACAGATTTCATGAATTAAAAGAAAGTTGAACTTCAGACTTACATGTAAAGCCATTGGCAAATAATGTTCACATTGTTAGACCAGTGAATAATGAAAGAAATCTACCAAAATGATGGCATGATAGACCTTTAAGAGAAGAATTTGACTGTTAGAGATTAGGGGAAAATTGTTGATATCCAGATATTTTTGCAGAAATATCACTCACTGTAATTGTGTCAAGAAAGTTAGCATGTATTCTGCTATCTAACAATTATTTTTCATTGTCATTACTGCTTCTCTTATTTTGTTTAGCACACAGTTGTATTTTTTACTTAAATATTTTTAGAGGTAAGATAAAATGAACTTGGGCTGAGCCCCAGTGGTGTAAGTGGTTGAGTGCAAGACTGTGGCCTGGGGGCGTGGTGGTTCAAATTCAGTGGTGGCTCTTAGGAGCAGTCCTGAGTAGCTTCCACGACCAATAGGGGGCAGTGATTGCCCCTCACCCCCCAAAAAAGATAAAATGAACGTGTACTCATGTTCGATCTTTTATTGTTGTTTTAACTTAATGAAACTTATTTGTCCACAATTGCTGGGAAAATCTCCCTAATTTTTAAGTTATTAGGCATTGTCGAGTTGGTTCTGATTCATAGTGGTACGATGTACAGCATGAAATGCTGCTTAGTTTTTAGTTCTGTGCCATCCTCACAATCATTGTCCGAGCCCATTGTTGCAGTGACTGTCAGTCCATCTTGTGGAAAGTCTTCCAGTGTTTCAGTGACCACTGAGTGAGGTACACTTCTCCACAGGCTGGCCCTTTTGATGACATGTCCAAAGTCGTAACGTGTTCTCTTCACTGCCAAGGTGCATTCTGGTTGTACTTCTTGGGAGACAGGTTTGTTTTTCCAGCAGTCCATGGTAGATTTAGGATTATCCTTTAACATTGTCATTTAAATGCATCAGTTATTTTATAGTCTTCCTTTCTAGTCATGGTCCAGCTATCACATGCAGATGAAACAATTAAAAATGCCATGTCTTGGGTCAAGTCTCCTGTATCTTCAAAGTAATGTTTTTTATTTTTAATACTTTATTATTTTTAACAGTTTTATTGGCATGTAATTCATACATCATACAATTCAGTTGTTCAAAGGGAGGTTTTTTTTTTTTTGTAGCAGATTTCCCCAATGCATTATATTGTTTGATTTCTTGACTGCTGCTTCCCTGAGCACTGATTGTGGATCCACATAAAATGAAACCCCTGACAAGTGTAATCTTTTCTCCATTTGTCATGATGTTAGTTATTGATCCAGTTTTGAGGGGTTTTGTTTTCTTTATGTTGATATGTATTCCTACCGAAGGATATGGTCTTTGACCTTAGTCAAAAAGTGCTTCAAACCCTCTCTTCTTACTGCAAACAAGGTTGTAGCATCTTTGTATTGTAAATTGTTAGGCCTTTCTCCAGTTCTGATATCAAGTTCTTCATATAGTTCAGCTTCTAGGATTGTTTGCTCAGTATGAAGATTGAATGAATCTGATGAAAGGATTATAAACTGCAGCATATTCTTTGGTTCTGTTCCTCTTAGGCTGTGTAGAGGTACTACATGCGCACAGTAAAGAGTTCTGAAGTTCATCATAATTTAACCCATAATGTATAGTTGAATGCCTCTGCAGAGTTAAAAATTTAAGTGGATTCCCATTAGATGTTCCCCCCACCCCCACTCAGTTTAGCTATTTTCTTCAAATACTGTATATACCTGTGTATAAGCTGAGTTTTTCCAGCACATTTTTAATGCAGTTTTTGTGGTAAAATTAGGTGCCTCAGCTGATATTCAGGTCGGCTTATACTCGAGTACATATGGTAATGAGAACCTTCTCTAATGCTTTGTCTTTATGTATCTGTACTTTTTCAGTTAAATTGCTCATAGACAGCAACACAAATACTAAGTTGGCCCAATTAGAGAAGGGAGTGACTCAGTCTGAATAAAAAGTATCTTTTAACCAGTGAGGCAGAGAGAACTTTGATGATCAATGATCTTTTCTAGAAGGATGACTGGCAGGCATAGTCAAAGTTCTTTAGGTCACTCATTAAGTTCAGATGCATTCCATAAGTAAAGATATACTAGTTTGAAGGTATTGTAAGGGAGTAGAACAGTACTCTTTTTGAAGTCCCTGGTTTTTGTTGTGTGTGTTTTTTTGCTGTGTGCGCACTATAACCACTTTTATCGTACGAAGCAATTGGCACTCAGCCTTCAGGCACTAACCAGTGCTCCAGCTGAACATTCAGAGGCAAGAAATGGATACATTTTAAAGAATGTTTTGCTAATGACAACAGTAAATATTTCCATTTAAATCATAAATTTTCAATTATCATCTATGTACTTAAAAGTCATTTTATTGGGGGCTCATACAACTCTTATCACAATCTATACATCCATCCATTGTATGCAAAGCACATTTATACATTTGTTGCCATCATCATTCTCAAAACATTTGCTTTCTATTTAAGCCCTGGGTATTAGCTCCTCATTTCCCCCATCCCCATCTCTCATTAATCCTTGATAATGTATAAATTAATATTATTTTGTCATATCGTATGCTGTCTGATGTTTCCTTTCACCCACTTCTCTGTTGTCCGTACCCCAGAGAGGAAGTTATATGTAGATCCTTATAATTGGTTCCCCCTTTTCTATCCCACCTTCCCTCTACCCTTCTGGTATGGCCACTCTCACTATTGGTCCTAAAGGGATCATCGGTCTGGATTCCCATGTTTCTGTTTCCTATGTGTTGCCCAATGTACATCCTCTGGTCTAGCCAGATTTTTATGGTAGAATTGGAATCATGATAGGGGAGGAAGCATTTAAGAACTAGTGGAAAGTTGCATGTTTCATCATTGCTACACTGTACCAACTAGCTCATCTGCGACCCTTCTGTAAGGGGATGTTGCATTACCTACAGATGGGCTTTGGGCCCCCAATCTTTTTGATAGCCGGGCACCATCAGCTTTCTTCAGCACATTTGCTTATGTCTCTGTTTTTATTCAGTAGAATTGCCCTAGCTTTGATTTTACTCATACTCCTCGATGAGTGCTTTTTGGAGCTTCCCTATCCATTTGAACAGGAAAATGTGTTTGTAAATTTACCCGGCTGAGCCCCGGGTGGTATAGTGGTTGTGTGTGGGACTGCGGCCCACAGGGTTGGTGGTTCAAATCCAGCAGCAGCTCTTCAGAAGCAAGACTGGGCCTCCTACTCCCACTAGAGGGCAGTGATGCCAAAACAAACGAAAAAATTTACCAGCCCTAATTTGGCCCACTGGTAGACTTCACAGGCATAGCCCACAAGAGTAGACTCTAATATGTCCTGCTGTCTGCTTTCACTTATAATCAAGGTGCTGGAAACCCATTACGTTGAGGGATGATATTTCTTTTTAGTAGGTTTTACTTTTTTTTAGGTTTTGGAGCCTGGGGAATACCAAGAATCCAGTATTTTCTGGCTTTTGAAATATGTGTAAAGATTATTTATCAATTGAAGGTATAAAGCATAATTGACTCTGGTGACTTCCAACAACATGCAACCCAACTCTAAGCAAATACTGGTAGGTTTTGTTCTTTTTTTTTTTTTTTTTGGAGACCTGCAGTGTAAACGTATACCTTAAAGCCTTTCTCCAAGCAGAGCTCATTCATTATGACCCCCATTTGCATATCTTCTTCCCTTGAACTTAGAATACTTATCTGTGCAATTTAGTAAGTAACAATATATTAGTTAAGTGCTCGATTTAAAGGAGCTGGTATTTCCATTTATTTTTCTTTTGTTGGAAAAGGTTTTCTGAGAAAGGTTGAATTTGTCATTGTGTGGTGTAGATAAATCCCTTGATCTGGGGACAAACATTTGCAGGATTTGTGGAGGTGTCTATGGCACCTGTACTTGTCATGAATCTCTTAATAGTTGTAAGATTGCTTTTCACTGCACAGGCTGGCATGTGTGACTGACTCCTTCTCCTCCATTTTATGGCAAATCATGCAGCTCATACATCACGCTCACCATCAATCTTAATTTATATTTGTCCAATGGATTTCACTCTGCGGTTCACCTTCTTATATGCTGAAAAGGTTTGATACCATATGGTTTCCTTTATTAGTATGATTAAGAATGTAGTTTCATCAACCATACCATCTGTTTGTTCTAAGAAGCAGGTAAATGCATTGATATATTTATTTCATTGTTATGCTTTTTACCTTCATCTAATTAGCTTTAACACTGATACATTTATTAGTATGGATTATTTAGACAGTATTTTAGAAAATAAAAAATGTCTGCATTGAAGCTATAAGCTTTTTAAGACCAGGTTTTAGCTGTCCCTTTGTTCTATAAAATGTCTGCATCATGTCACATATATAGTAAAATTTCTGAGTATTTGTGTAATTGAAGCAGTTCTCTATAATTATTGTGTTTAATGCATTATAAAACCAAATAAATATATTATCTGGTTGGCTCTAGATTTAACAGACTGGACAATTGATTTCCTGTTTCTTGCTCTCAGTCCAATGCCTGGCCTCGAGTTGGCAGTCAGTGATTGTTTATTGACTTAGCTAATTAATTAAGTAAATCCTAGGATAATTTAGTCTGATGACTAAATGAAGTTTAAGACAGTAATATAGTAATATAATAATGTTTTATAATGATTTCATCAGAATATAATTTGGAAAAACTGTTTCATAGTACATGAGATAGTTAAGGCTTATTGTGCCAACCTGGTTGATAAACACATGTGAGATTAATTGAAGGACAGAGCGATAAATGGCACAGTGAGTCTCCCTTTCTGTTTCTCGTGTCTCTTGCTTTCTGAGGGTCAGACCAGGGTGCAGCAGCCTTAAGACATCACTAGGGAGAAGCCACGTGGACCTACCTTGGTGCAGCCCTGGGTGCTGTGGCAGCCACCTGGAGACCCCTGCCAGCGCTGAGGTGCTTACCCGCTCACTGATTTGGCTTTCCTCCTGCATTTGGCATCATTGCATGTGTTTTGTGAGATTGAGGAGGACTTTGTGAATCAGTGTCGGACATTTGGGCTAATGTTGAACTTAGGGGTTTGGACAGCACTAGGGTGGGATGCTTTCTTAATGTACCTGTTATATAAAACTCTCTTATACATATGAGTTTCTGTGGATGTGTTTTCCTAGTTTACCCAGACTAACACAGAGCAGTGTACTTAATGAAGCTTACAAAGTACTCTCAAAGATAGTCTGTTATTTTTGCTGTATAACTTAAGCTTCTTTTCAGTTGTACTTTTTCTGTAATTCTTTCCCTCGAAGCTCATAGGCAATGCCGTTACTGCCTACATCCTCTTTGTCTTTAAGTGTGCCTCTAGGGTTTAATTTATGCATGTGTAACCATGGGTTTACTTAGAGTTGTCTAGTACATGAATTTGGGGAGAATTGGCCCCACCCCAGTTGCATTGCTTTTGAAAATCATAAGCTTCTATCCAAATATCTGAGAAGTCCCAGAATTGTCTTTTTCAGCAGTCACTTTGTTCTTTATGTGCTGTTTGTGTGCTGCACCATACTGTCCCACATATGCAACTCTGTGCAGCTTCGAATTCTTCCAAAAGAATCCTCTCCATTGAAAGTATCAGTGATCAGTGTACACTCTTCTGGGACTCCTAATGAAATAGGGAAGGTTTAACATTGGTTACCCCATTATTTTATTTAATTTTTTAGTTTTTTTTTTGGGGGGGGGCATCACTGCCCTCTGGTGGTTCTGGGAGCTACCCAGCCTTGCTCCTGGAGAACCACTGGTTACCCCACTATCGAAACCTTTTCAAATCTGTATCAGCTGTTCCTTTCAATTAATATTTAAGAGATGGAACTCTGTGCCAGATACCTGATAGTCAAGACTGAGTAAAAAATAGATACACCCCCCTATTGGTAAAGCTTATAGACTCGTAGGGGAAGCCAGGTCATCAAGCTACCACATTGTTTCATGTAGAATTCCAACCGTGACAAATACTATGAAAAAGAAGCACTCAATACTTAGGAGAATTTAAGGAAGAACTTTGATCTCCTTGGGCAATTTTTCTGGCCGGGGAGATACAAGGAGGGTGAGGAGCAAGAGAGCCCTGCAAGTTTCTCGAGTCCCCTCAGGACGCCGCCGTCTGAACTGCTCTCCTCAACTCTCCTCTCAGTGTCCGACGATGTCGGCACTTCTCTGCAAGGATTTCTCCTCAGAACTCCATGTTCGCCATCCTTTCGTAGAACAGTGTTGTTCTCGCCAGGACCTATTTTCAGAAAAACGACTTTTATAAAAGACTCCCTGTACCTGCCAAGATTGTTACCCCCAAGATAAAGGGAACAGAGGTAAAGCTATATGTTGGTAATGTCATTTACTTGTACTGGTAATTAAAAGAATTTTTTTAATTGAGTGCCTATTTTATGCAAGTTGCCTATATAGGGTGTTGGATACAACTCTCAAGGAGTTTTCAGTCCAGAAGAGGTTGTACCTATAGACACATCAGAGATGACTACAAAAATGTTCGGGTAAGTCTCCTCAGAAAACAACTGAGCTTATAAGTACAAAAATACTTTGCTGTCACATATGAAGAAGAACTCTTCTTGTGAAGTGATTATGCATTGGGCTGCTGAACAGCTGAGGTCAGCAGATTGAAACCATCAGCCACCCCACTGAGGCTTTCTACTCCTAGAAAGAATTAGTCTTGGAAACCCGTAGGAATGATTCCACCTCCTCCTTCAAGGGGTCAGAATCAAGTTGATGTCAGCGAGTTTGAGTATGTGTTTTTCTCTTTTTAAGTATCACACGAAGCAATAATCACTTATGTACATGGATGCATCAAAATGAAACAGGACCCAAGCCATCATTTTATTTGTATTTTTTATTGGATCATTTTATTGAGGGCTCTTACATATATTGTAACAAACTGCGCATCCATTATCTCAAGAGAACATGTACAATTATTGGCATCAACAATTTCTAAGCATTGTCTTTCTTCTTGAGCCCTTTGATATCTGCTTCACTTTTTTAACCCTCCCTCCCCCAAACTATAATTTTAATCTAAACAGTTTCTTAATTTTGTTGTAAATATTTTAAAGTTTGTTAGTTTTTAAAAAATATATCTTCAAATCTGTAAGTTTATAAATTCTCTTTGTTTGGTATTAATATATTTTTATAGGCAAGCAGGCTGTATTAAAATAATTACACTTCCAAAAAGAAATCCAAATTAACTTCTGTTGAGTCGCTCCTGTGACTCTAAAATGACAACTCTAGTGGAGTAGAAAGCCCTGTCTTTCTCCCAACTTTACATAAGCAAGAGAAGGAGCTTCCCTGATGAGACTAATGACCTTGTCCAGGGCAATTATGTTGTATGAGTGATAGGTGCTGGTAAGTCTCTGTAAAAATAGACACTTAAAAAGACTAAGCTAGTAAACAGATACCTTGTTAAATGTTTCGTACATACCTAATACTGACAGTGGTATAGGTATCATCTGAACTTGGAATGCCCCTTCATAGTGCTTTGGGATTCATTCTTAGATCATGTAAACTCGATCATTGAACTCACTTTCCCTAAGTATGCAATGCTGTCCCCTGGGGTTTGCTGGAACTTTCCAGAGGGCCTGCAAGGACAGAAACCTACATTTTATCTTGGATTTTGGCTTATAGTACATACATTTTTAACTGCTGAGTAATTTTTTTTTTTTTTTTATGAAAAGGGGGTGGTTTGCCAAATAAGCATAGGAATTTAGGATTTTACTTATTGCTTACGTTAAGTCTTCTCATTGTATATGCACTCCCACTCCAAGGATATAAGGATCAATTCAGGCACTCTCATAGCAGACATTGTCTTGAATTTGAAGTGAGGTTGTGTGTCCCACCCCTCAATTGACATATGGCTGAGTGTATAAGGTAGACTTGATGTTTCTCTTCTAACACTCAAAATGTCAGCCTTATAGATGCTGCAATTCAAATAGAGCTGGCAGAGAAGTGACAGCTTTCTTTGATCTATTTCAGCATCCTTCTCTATCTACTCACCACTGGATAAAAACGATATAGTTTCCCTCAACATTATCATGGCGTTACCATGTTTCAGAGGGACAGAACATGGTGTGTGATCTTGTTTGTCTTTTGTCCCCTTCATTTTCATATGTTTGTTTTTAGGTAATTTAATATTACACTAATCTAATTGGTCAGAGCATTGATGTTAATTAAGCTACAGTTACTAGTGAGGAACGTTGGAAAGTATTAAATAATCATGCAGACACAGAGTATTCTGTCTCTCTTTGGTATTGGGCCAGCTTTGCCATCTTGCTGACCTCTTGAGGCTTTTCTGGTTCCATGATGTAAACAAGTTCTGCCCTCACGTTCCCCCTGGACTACTTTCAAGCCTTCTCTTTCTATGAAGAAAGAGTAGTAAGCTGAACCAGAACACTTCTTGTAACCCAGGCACTCATGTGATGTTTTTCTTCTCACTCTCTCTTACTTCCGCTGTACATCTGTCTGCACATCTCAGTGTATTGATGGGGTTTCAGGTTCTTAAACACTACTTGGCCTGAAGTGCAAAAACACCAAGTTGTAAAACTGATTACAAGGAAAGATCAAACTCATTGCAACTGAGTTGGTAATCTCTACGAAAACCGACAGTCTCATCTTTTTCCCAAGGAGCAGCTGGTGGTTTTGGACCATTGCACTTGTGGTTAGCAGTCCAATGCTTACCGTGCTAGCAGGACTTCTGTAAGGAAAGATAGAGGTCTCAAGTAATCTTGATCATATGCCAAATGCCCTAGTCCAGGCTTCCTATATTGTGCATGCACACACACATCTATTCACTTGGCATCCTATGAGGAGGAAGATGATGGCAGAACAGGAGCATCTTCATCTGCAACAATATCACAACCTCGAATCGTGTCTACATCCTGGGCCCAGAGCCAGGCAGTGTCTCCTCCTGTTGTCCCACGGGTCCCTGTGAGTCAGAAACCACTTGACGGCGGCCAGCAGCAGCCGCTCTGAAAGTGAGAAAGGACGGCCGTGTTGTGGGGCCTTGCTTGCTGGCGCCTCAGCCGTATCGCTGTTGCCAGCTCCCTGGGAACTAAGTCACTTGCGAAGAAACCTAGTTCTTCCCGCTATGATCTTTTCTCTCCTCACAGCTGCCATTTTGGGTTGCTTCTTCGGCTTTTAAGGCTCGCAACACCTGCATTAGTACCAGTTGGAATCTGCTTTGTTTTTTTATCCTCGGAGCCGCCCTTTGTTTGGGTCCAATTTGAGATGTGACGTTTCCTCAGACTTGGGGCAAGACCTTGCTCATGAAGGATTACTGGTATTTACCGCATGCTTCCTCTGGGCCAGCACAGTGTTGAGGCCTGTACAGACACAACCCATGTAGCCATCATAGCTACTTGAGAGGCCACAGCTTTGGAAAGATCTTCCAGGTAAATTAATTGGGGTTTGGAAGAGTCTCTTAACATGGTATCACTTCAGTATCTCTTTGCAATGAGTGTCCACAGATGTCTTTTGAATGTCTTTGAAGTGCCAATAGAGTCCTGTATAACAAGAGCAGTTAGTAAAGCATTTGCCTATTAACCGGAAGTTAACAGTTTGAATCAACATGAAGGTGACTCAGAAGAAAAACCTGGCAATCTGCTCCCCCAAAAGTCATCGCCACGAATACTCTGTGGAGGCAGTTCTCTAGATCACATGGGTTGCCGTGAGTTGAAATAAACTTGGTGGTAACTAGTTTGACTTGGTTACTGCTTGATGAAAAGAGACGTTAAAAGGAGTTAAGAACTTCTGTTTAAGAAATAACGGCCTTTTTCTTAAGTTGAGAAGTTGGGTCTTGGGAAGAAATGCTCCAATCCAATGAAAATCTTCCCACAAATCTTAAATCTGTAGATTTTACAGGTCCCCTTTAACCATGAATTCTCTTGTCTCTGATCATAACCCTTTCTGTGGTTATTGATTTTTTTCCTGGTACCTTTTCCTGAATGTGTGCCTGCCTGTATCCATTTCCTTATGAATTATTGCTCTTCTTTTTAGCCTGCTCTCTTTAGAGGAATGCTGTGTCAAACTTTTATCCCTTCCATCAACTTACAACAATTTAAAGGTAGACTATATTCCCCACCTAAATGTGTTGACAATGACCCGTCAGGGTTTTGAATTACAGTGTGACTCTCAGGTAAACATCTTAGTGTGCTGTTTTCCTCGTTTGTATGGACTTCGCTTCTTGGCTTGTTTACATATCTCCAGGGAAAGATAAATGCCAGAGTTGGACAAAAAAGAAATTTTGCTTTGAAATGGCTCTATTCTTTTTTTCAAGGTGCCATCTAGGAATGCACTCTTTTAAATTTCTGAACTTTGAAAGCACATTTTCATTTTAAAAGGAGAGGAAAAATGACTTTTAAAAAATGTGTTGGCAAAACCTGAGAGAGAGCTCTATAAAAAAAAAAGAACTTTAGCCTGACAAGAGAGCAGGAAGAAATGATTACTGATGATTTCAATTTCCAGTAAATTACAAAGCATACATAATAGGCTTCAAAGAGAGATGATTCCTACGGCATACTTCATGCTGCCTTCACAGGTAGGTGTGTAAATGAAAGGGAAATGAATTGGTTCAGCTGGACAAATCTATAATATTTTGGTGAGGTGAAATGAGTGGAATTGAAGTAATTGTATCACTCTTTACTGAAAATAAAATGTATGCATGCTTTTGATATGTTTCTACAAAATAATCATGTCCTTGTAGATTTGTTGTAATTTTGACTTGGAGGTTGCCAAATGAGCATCAACAAGAAGAATGGAAACAATGCTTATATAATTTGTATGGAAAAATTTAAAATTTGAATGCTATTTGGCTAGGAATAATTTTAAAACTCATTTGGACAGATCTTTTTTCGAGTGGGAAAGAAATTTCATTCATGAATTCATTCAACCGGTATTTATTGAAAGCCTACAGTGTGCTAAGCTTACTAGTAAACAAAGAAAGTCCCTGCTTTTAGGAACTTTATATTCTACAGGAGGAGACAGATAATAAGTAGTCATATAGATATAAATCAAATAGTTTTATTTATCATATGATGGAAAATGAGGAGACATTTCAGGGTTTGAGAGGCCCTCCTTATGTGAAAGCTGAGATCTGAAGAATGGTGTTGGGGTGACCCAGTGTTGGCTTGAGTTTAAAAAATGGTGTCTTGGAAAGATCAGTACATACAAAGGTCCCAAAAGGAGAAGGAGCCTGACAGGTTCAGAGAAGTGAGAGGAGCATAGTGTAGGCAGATAAATGACAGGGGTGGTGGAGTTGCTACCAGCTCATGACACAGCCTCATACACAATTGGATTGGTCATTTGTAGTTCCTGGCATTTCCAATGGCTGATTTATTATTATTATTCATTATTATTATTATTATTATTATTATTTATTATTATTATTATTTATTATTATTATTATTTGGAGTCGATCATCAGGCCTATTGCCCCAGTTTGTCTTAGTCTGAAAACCTTGTTGAAACCTGTTAAGCATCAGAGTAGCACACACGCCTCCACTGACACATGGATAGTGGCCCTGTTTGGGGTCCATTGGCGAAGAGGTGAAACTCAGTCATCTAGATGGAAGACAAGAATTCTGTCACTGAACCACATAAAATGAAGCCGGAGTAGGTCCTTGTAGGCCATGTTGTCAATTATTCTGCGAGCAAGAAAAGACTGCTAAAAGATTTTTGGCAGTTTTTTATTTTTAAAAAATGATCAGGATTGTATGTGAGTACAAATGATAGGATACCCTTTCTCACCCATAAATCCAGAGGGTAGCTAGGCCTATGCAGGGACTCAGCAATGCTTCCAGGACCCTAGCCATTTGTATCTTCTCTGATATCCTTAGCATGTTGGCTTTCACCTTCATGCTTGTCTGTGCAGATCACTCAGGGGTTATTCTATGCCAGACCACATTAATATCCTGGGCAGGCAGGAGGACTAGCAGGAAGGGACCACACCTATGTTAGGAAAGAAGACGTTCCCTGGCTAGAACTTTGCCATAATCCTGCTTCCTGTTTTCTCATGCACCATATCTCATTTGTCAACAAATTCTGTTGACTGTACCTTCATAATGTACCCAGAAATGCAACTACTTTTTTTAATATATCCACTGCTACTACCACCACCTCTCCCACATTATTATAATTTGTCTCCCTGCTTCAACCCTTGTACCCTATAGTCTATTTTCAACTTGTGAATATGCCTTTATTTTTATGGTATACCTTGTCCACCAAAAATGTACCCTTTTTGAAATACATTCAGTATATTCACAAGCTATGCAAATACCACCACTATCTGATTCCAAAGTGTTTTTGTGTAAATTTAAGTCAGAACCTTATAGTGGCTTCTTACCTCACTCAGGGTAAAAGCCAAAGCCCATCATCATCTGGCTCCTTGTTACCGCTTGGGTCTTGTTTGCTGTAGCTTTCTCCCCTCCTCATTCTCCTTCAGCCACATTGTCTCCTTGTTATTCCACACCAGATGAGTCTCTGCTTAGGATTCTGTGCACTGGCTGTTCCTTCTGCTTGCAACGTTCACATTTCGGCACAGCCACCATCTCTGCCCCCTAGTTTTCCCTTGGATGCTTCCCTTTCAATGAGTCCTCTCCGGACTGCTCTATTTACAGTTTCAGCCACCTTCCTCACACTATACTTAACACATCAACTGACACACAATCCCACCCACTTCCTGTATTCCTTTCCCACTTTGTTTTCCTTTTGTTTTATCACTTACTATTGTAGTCTATGATGTCCTTGAGTTAATTGTTCAACTACCAACTGAAGGAATCTATTCAAAAACCCCTCAAAAGAAAGGCTTGGTGATCTCATTCTGAAAGATGACAGCCATTAAGGAGTCCTGCTGCGACTACAGTCTCTGACACACTTGGGGTCACCAGAAGCCAGAACAGACTCAACAGCAGCTGGTTTGTCTTTCAGCTTGAATATACAGTGACACATGTGAGAGCCCAAACTTGATGGGGATGCCTTGTGTTTCTGGGTCTTGAAAGTTCTCCAGTTTTGATAAGGTTCAAGCTGAATATTTATCTATCATTGCTCCTTTAAAAAATTTTTTAAATAATCTTATTGGGGGCTCATACAATACTTAGCACAATCCATATATTGCTTCTTTTAGTAGATAATACTTGTGTGTTTTTTTTCTCTGACAGATTTCTAAAGATTGCACCTTTGGCAGGTTTTACTGTAGTATGTGATTTTCTCTCCCTAATAAGAATGTATACTCCTTGAACAGGGATTATTGGCTTAGGTTGTTCATTGATAGAGTCCAAACACCTTGAGTAAGTGCTATATGTGTATGCATACATACATACATATTTACTGAATGAAAGGCTTGGATATGCAGGTCTTTATTGAAGATACAACTTGGTATTAGTTACAGACATATGAGAGGCCATCAAAAAGTTTGTGGAAGATTTCTTTCTCTTTTAAGACCACCTTGCCACGAACTTTTTGAAATCCCTTCATGTAGTTGAGTTGAAGCTCTGCGGATAGATGAGAGTCACTAAGTTGTGATGTGTTGTTGAGAAAAGAAGGCCCTCTGTCCAGCCTTACCTCCACTATTGGGTTCTGTTGCTAGATAGCTTTGTCTTTCTCTCTCTACATACTCGCTGTGTAAACTTAATAAGTTAGACATGTAGCTTAACTTAAGTGTTTCCTATTGGAAAAACAAATCCTGTCTTCTTTTTTCAGTATGTGTGGCAGTGATTCTAGGATCTTCATCATGCATAACCAGAAGAAAGACTGGCTAAATATTAAACTTGCTACAGACTGACAAGGAAACAGGGCTTGGACTGACTCTGAGGATGGATTGCAATGGGCTCACTCCCAGAATGATCATTCTATAGTTGGACTCTGTCCTTGCTACCGTTATTACATTCCCTTACCGGAATTCTTCCTTTCTTCCTATTTTCCCCACTTTCCTTCTTTACGTTTTTGAACATTTATTAGATAGAAGGTCCTATGTAATCATTGGCTAAGTAATATTGAGAATAAGCCTGGTCCCCTTCCTAAAATTTGCTGTTTTCATTAGTAACACATGTTCAGATGTTCTCTAATTCTGCCACACATTTTAATAATTTTTCATGGATTTTTAGGGGTGGGAGGGTTTGGAGAGCTAAAAATTAAAATTAAAATAAATTTGAATTGCATTTTAGTTGAGGAATCTTTCACCTGAGCCTGCCAGGCACCATGTCATTAAGTTTCTCTTTACCATATCACCTTTGTCCAGCATGAAGATGGCTATTGTGTGTCTTGCCTTGCCATGCCTCTGCTCAAACTGTGAGTATATGTGAGAGAGAAGGCCCCTGCGCCGCACAGACCACATGAAGGTGATGCTGTCTGCAAAGCATTGCCCCTCCAGCATCGCATCACAGGACACAGCAAGGAATGTATCCCAGCCCAGCTTTGCTTTGGAGTTAAATTCAGAGTAGTGATTTCATTTTTAGAGAAGCAAACCCAAACGAAAAATGTGTACTTAAACCTGTGGGTATCTCAACACTCACTTCTCTCCGTGCACGGAAGCTCTCTTGCCAGTTGGCCCAAGTCTGTGATGTCGATGAGATAGCAGCATTTTCTTGTGGAAGACACTTCCTAAGTCTTTCTAAAGTTGGCCCTTTGAGTTGACCTTCAGGTTTAAGATGGGCTGCTTTTGTTTTGTGCTTAAAAAAGAACAGAAAGTAAATCTGAACAGAGCTTTTCTTTTCGTTAGACTTTGAATCTGCTTTTATGCTGTATGAGTGCCTGGAGGCATTGGCAGGTGGACATGATTTTATAAATCTTAAATAAAAAATAAATGCTTTATAGGATTGGATTTGCAAGTGTGTAATAGGCAGTAAGTCAGAGAATCGGCCGTAATACAATAAGGGTTATGGTTTTATAAGCCAGTTGATCAAAAACATGCTTCATGAATTACTAGCCTAATCCATTAAAGAAGGCCTCCACTGTGGGGTATTTCCTAACGTGTGCATTATCACTTAGCACTAAATAAAAGCCCCTGTATTCTTTGGCACTGAAAAAATTCCAAAGCTGGAACCTGACCCAAGGTAAACCAATGCTAGATGGTGCATCCCAGGAGCAGGGCAAAGGAAGGAAGAGAAACCTGCTTTTCTGAATGCTTTTCTTTTTGATGACTGTGTCTTTGATTCCTAAGCCATTTCAGGCTTGTTTTGACATTTGGACAACATGTAAAAATGGTCATGATCCACAATTTCTGTTCATTAGTTATGAATGCACAACTTGAACTTTAAGAGAAAAAATACCAATAACATCATTATTCCTTCCCTATGAGAAATCTTTAGGAGAAGTAATTAGGATAGGATCGTTGCCTCTGACTTGCTAGAAATAACTATTTCCTTTAGCTTATAAATTCTAATAGGGCACGCACGTTCTCTTTTAGTTGCATCGCTATGATTTGAATTCCATATAAAGCCTAATACAGAATCATGTTTTAAAATACTTTAATAGCTGTAGTCAGATTTCATTTCTCTCATAATTGATCTACTTTCCATTCTGTGGTGAATTTTTCTACCCCAGTTAGGTTGATTCAGCTACCAGTTCTACTTTCATCATTTGGCTTGTACCCTGGGAATGCAAGTAATTTTTCATATTATCCCAAGAAAACGAAAATCAGATAAGTCTCTTAAAAATGAATAGTGGGGGGGTGGGGGTGGGGACAAAAAAACGAATAGGCATTTCAAAGTCATCTAGTAGTGAGCCTCAGATTGTTTTTAATCACATACTCTTCTGCCTTTGGTTAACATAAATAATCAAAAGTTGGCTGTGGCACAACATAATTCTTGAATAGAACATTGATCATCTGGTTATAAATACTCTCAAGACCAACCAAGTTGGAATTCAGGCCCCAGAGACTTGGATTCTTTACTCAGATTCTACCCATTTTAGAAATTAGCGTTAACCCCGAGTTCATTTGGTTTGAGGAATAAATCACTTAAGGAAGATGGATGTTAGTAATATTTATGTAAACCTGGCTAAGCTACAAACATCAGTTCATATCACATTAGTCAGAGTTGCATTAGTTGTTGACATTAGATGTGGCACAGTAATTAAAAACTTGGAAAACAAAGGGCTGTAAACCTAAGTCAATCTAGATGAAAATGAAAGACAAAACAAAACACAGATGTAGATAATTTGACTATTGGGAATTATTCCTGTTTATGCGAAGGAGAATTTTTCCATGAACTTTTTGAAACCCCTTGTATATGAAAACATTTTAAAGAACACAGATAACAACTGTCATTGAATGTACTTGTATTTCAGAGTTGAAATAAAAATGAATCCTTCTGTCATGTCTCCCACTCCTCCTCCTCCTCCTCCTCCCATTTGCTTTTTATTGTGAATGTTGACAATCCACGTGCGCCTGAGGAACCCCTTAACTTCCTCAAGGTAATTGTCAGTTTTCTTGTCTCTTGGGTTTCATGCTATGGACTCTCAACCATTACTTTTTCTTTTTTTTTTTATCTTAAGGCAGTGAGTTCAAAGGAATAGATTAATATTGGGTGCCTTTTTCCGACAGATTTATACCTCAAGGCAGTGAATTTACAAAGAGTGATTACAGATGCTCATATGGAGTTCTGATGTTTAATCGTATCTCTGCCATTGACAAAACAAGACTTGGACAAAAAACAGTTATTTTACTCTCACACTGGTCAGCTCTCCCTGTGGACTTCTTGCAGAGACTGCGACTGGCAAGGTGGCTTTGCCATCATTTATTGTGACCTTCATGGTTCCTCCGTGGTCATGGAGAAGTACACATACGCTCAACATTTTAAGATCAAGGCTGGGAAGTGGTGGGCACTATTTTAGCCATCTAGTGTTGAGAACTT
The DNA here is from genome assembly GCA_004026705.1 of Nesogale talazaci. Lineage (NCBI taxonomy): Eukaryota > Metazoa > Chordata > Mammalia > Afrosoricida > Tenrecidae > Nesogale > Nesogale talazaci. Next base: position 138,379 of record PVJH01001069.1, read on the forward strand.
TTAGCCACATAGCCACACTTATTGGCAAGAAAATTTGAGAAATGTTCTCTCAAGTAGATAGTCACCTGCTGCTAGCTGAAACTTACTATAAAAGAGGGCAGACACATTGTGAAGGACAACTAACCATCTGTCACTCCCTATTACATCTACTGTTTTCTTTGTTCATAATTTATGATTCAAAGTCCTGTTGTCAGTACTTGGGAGGCAAAGTGAAGTGTGTCCTCTTATTCTTTCCCCATGGCTGCTTTCACAAAGAACTACAAATGAAAGAGAAATGCTTGACCTCACGTTAAAATGAAAGATTAACCTAACACATTAGATCTGCAAAGTCTATCAACAAAAATGGATAGAATTGCTCCCTGCCCGGCAGGCATCTTTGATAATTTGTCAGTGTATATTTACATATCTGGAATAATAGTCAATCAGAAGACCTCTGGCCACTTGTGGAAGGATAATAAAAGGAAATTCACTGAGAGAAACTCTGGGAAAACATAGTCAAGTACTTTGTAGAGAAATAGTTTCCAGTTACAGTAGAAAGGCTGTTGTAGTGTGATGCTTTTGTTCATTTGAATTCTCCTTTCTGAATTACAGACTCATCAAACACCCTTCTGATTCCTATGCATTTTTCTGTACACAGAGGAAATGTACTGATCATAGAAATTTTAAGTATTTCTGATTTTCATGAGAGCCATTTCTCATGATTAATTTTTTTTTAATGTAGTTGAGATCATAGTGAGTCCCTCCTTTCCTAGGAAATGCTTGTGATGATGATTTTGATATCAGTTGAAGTGGTTTAACTACACAGATAGAATGTGGCAATCATACCAGCATTTGTGCTTTCAACTCTGATGAAAATTTTTTTTATTGTAAAGTAATAAGCAATTTGAGTGCCTACCTCCATTTTATATGAATGCTAGTTTGATTAAGTTCATCTTTAGGAGCGTGATCACCCAGGTACATGCTATGATAACTGGATTGAGCTGACTTTTTCTTTGACCCTACCACCCTCTCTGGATGCAGACAGACAGAAGAGTGTAAGGAGAGGGGAGAAGAGATTGAGACATGGGTGGATGGAGGGAATGAGAATGAGAATAAATTACTATAATACCTGTTGACTTCTTTTAAAAAAAATCATTTTATTGTGGACTCATACAACTCTTATCACAACCCATACATATATCCATTGTATACAAAGCACATTTGTACATTTATTGCCATCATCATTCTCAAAACATTTGCTTTCTACTTAATCCCTTGATATTAGCTTCTCCTTTTTCCATTCTCTTCCCCCTCCCTCATTAACCCTCGATATTTTATAAATTATTATTATTATTTTGTCATATCGTACACTGTCCAATGTCTCCCTTCACCCACTTCTCTGTTGTCTGTACCCCAGGGAGGGGGTTATATGTAGATCCTTATCATTGGTTCCCCCTGATTCTTGATGAATTTAGAGGGTAGATAGTATACTACCTCTGTGTTTGGTTTTATGCCTTTCAAGCAAGAGAATATCTTTAGGAAGTGACTGCATTTGTTGTCTAAATACTATTAACATGAATACTAACTGATAAGCTAGCATCAGTTTCTAAGTGGATATAAATAAATGGCTCCATGTTATTTAGCCAGTGTGTACATTTTCCAGAAGATTCTTAATGTTGGGCGTATGGGAATGCAGTGCTGTGTAAAAATTGTGTCCTATAGGATACAACTAAGTAATTTTGTGGTCAAGGAAGCTCATTCATTAATTAAACAAACATTGATTTAATTCTTACTCTTTGCTCACTGTTGAGATGCTAATCCATTTCTCTACTTTCAGGCAAGGCTGCTCACTTTTTTAAAAGAAAGCTTATGCTTCTTAATATGTGTAACCATTCAAAAACATTCTCCCTGATACTCCATATAGATTATTTTAAGTTGTGTTCTTTCATCTGGACGTGGAAACTCGGCTAATGACCAGCTTCCTCTTATTATGCTCTTTAGTCTGGAAATGGCTTACAGTCATCTCCCACATACAAATCTTGGCTGGATGCTCTTACTTCTGCCACTTGTTTTTTTCTTGGATAAACCTATAAGCCACTATTTGCTGATAACCATAACTGTGGGGAGATCAAAGTTCTGTAGAGTTGACCACCTGCTTTCTAAGAAACTAGTCTACTTAGGAAGAAAAGACCTAAGTATGTCTTGACAGCTCCTAACTGAAGAGATCTCTCAAGGCAGCTTACTAATGAATAAATGGTGTGGTCAGAAGTACTAGAGCATTGGTTCTCAACCTGTGGGTCGAGCAAACCTTTCACAGGGGTCGCCTGAGACCATCACAGAAGACATATTTCTGGTGGTCTTATGAACCGAGACACCGCTCCTCTGTCCATCTCCAGCAGGTCTGCCACATGCAGAGACGCCCACATATGAGTACCCAGCATGAAGACTGTTACACCATGCTTCAAGACAACATTTTGTATATTTGTTGTTAGAAATAAATATATCACAATATATAATGTCATATTGTTTTTGTGATTATCCACTATGCTTTGCTTATGTTCAGTTTGTAACAATGAAAATATATTCTGCATATCATATATTTACATGATGATTCATAATAGTAGCAAGATTACAGTTATGAAGTAGCAACTGTAATTTTGCTACTGTTATGAATCGGGCCACCCTTGTAGCAACGAAAGTAATTTTATGGTTGGGTTTCCTCACAACATGAGGAACTGTATTAAAGGGTCTGGACGTTAGAAAGGTTGAAAACCTTTGTACTAGAGGGTTTCCAATTGACAGACTACTGTATTCGTTTAAGAGCACAAACATTGGGGCCACGTTGACTGATCGTGGCTCTGCCATTTATCAGATGTGGGACTGCATGATTATTTAGCTTTTCTGTCACCCAGTTTCCCAGCTCTTATAAACATAGTAGTAGTGCCCACCTCATAGCATTATTATGCGATCTGAATTAAATTAGCTGGTATTTGTAAAGTGCCTAGAACAATGCCTAATATATAGTAAATACCAGTAAGTAATGGACAAGAGTAACAACTTCGATGCTAGTGGGAGAGCTTGTGATAGGATTAAGCTTTGTTTTGATGGGTAGGTAGAATTGAGATACTCCTGGAGGAGTCTCTGGGTGGTACAAAGGGTTATCACGCTTGCTGCTCACTTTCAGGTTGAAGGTTGAAGTATAGCCAGAGGCACCTAGGAAGAAAGAGCTGAGGATCTGCTTTAGGACAATCAGCCATTGCAAACTTGATGGTGCATAGTTCTACTCTGACACACACGGCACAGGGCCACTCGGAGTTGAAATCTACTCAACTGTAGTTAGAGGAAGAGGCCAGAGCAGGCTGGACAGGGAGACTCAAAGGCAGTGATTCTCGATATTCCTAATGCCACGACCCTTTATCACAGTTCCTCATGTTGTGGTGCCTCCCCCCCCCTCCCCTACCCCCAACCATAACATTATTTTCCTTATACTTCATAACTGTAATTTTGCTACTGTTATGAATCAGGTGGCCCCTGTGAAAGGGTCATTGGACCCCCAAAGGGGTTGCGACCCGCGGGTTGAGGAGCCGCTGCAAGTCTAAGGTGTGGAGCGAGCGCAGCGACGCTGGTTTGGTTGAATCAGCGTTGTCTGAAGCATGGCGATTCAAGGCTGAGTAGACATACCAGTACAGACTTTGGCTTGATTCTAAGGCTTTCAAGGCTATTTTCAGGAGCATAGGTTTAATCTTTGTAGATGCTGGGATAAAGCAATATTTTAGCTTTTGTTTGAGTAATCTGCCAATTACTGTAGTTTTCGTATGAGTAGAAATGGATGGTAAGCATCAGCATGATCACCACTTTAGCTTCAGCTGGGATCCCTACAAGGAAAATGTAGAGGAGGAGATGTCTGCAGGGATCATTGTCATGGAAAAATGAAAGGGTATGACTGGTCTGCTCCTCTTTTTTAAGCAGCCTTCTCCTGCATAGCATTCGCTTTCATTTGGCATCGTTAGCGCTTGTACAGAAATCAAAACAGGGAGCAGTGTCTAAATGGAATACATGCTTAGCTTGAAAGACTGATTAGAAATGCCTTCCAGGCAGGTGGGAACGAAGGGCTGAAAATTAGGAGGGAAGTCAAGGCTGGAGTTAGAAACATGGCAGTCGGCTCCTTCGAGCTAACGATGATCTGAAGCCATGGCAGCAGTCACAATGTTCATGACAGAGAATGGCAATGCTGGGCTTGCTCCTTGAGAAATGTGTCAAAGCCATCAAAGAATGGGAGAAGAACCAAGGCGGTGTTAACAGGTCTTACGTTATAGAAGAGAGTTTGCAAACAGAGAGCTTGCTCAGCAATATCAGAAATTGCAGATTAAACAATAAAGCCTTTAAAAAGTAATTGGATTTGGCAATAAGGGATCATTAGTAATCTCAGTAAGTGAAGTCTCTGTAGAATATAGGAAACCCAAACCAGGCAGTGAGACTTCAATCTGAGAAGTAAAGATGTGAGAGGAAGAAGAGATGTGGGAGTAGTGAAGGCGGACATGTGCGAGCAGATTCAGAGGTGAGAGCATCTGGAAACAGGCAGGCTTGTCCTTGCAGGCTTACTCTCAGAAGGGAGGAGGCTTACATTGTGGGGCAGCTGGAATGGCATCTTGGGCCTGGAACCATGCTGGACAATTAGCAGGTATTTAGAAACAGTGAATGAAGGCAGGCCATGTGTAAGAACAGATGTGAGGGGGCTTCAAAAAGTTCACAGAATAATGGAATCAAAAGGACACTTTTGCTGAATTTTTTTTATAAAGCCGTACACTTATGCTACCCCAGTCCTCTTTTTTTCTTTTTGGCATCACTGCCCTCAGGTGGTGGGAGTAGGAGGCCCAGCCTTTGCTCCTGGGAGCTGGAATCGAACCTCCATCCCAGTGGGCCGCAGTCCTGCGCACAACCACTACGCCACCGGGGCTCAGTCCCCCAGTCCTCTTAAGACTCATTATTTCTGATCCTAAGATCAGTCCCCTAAGGGAATGGCTCCGACTAGCCCACTTTGGAGTGGGCGCTCATCTCTGAGCTCCCGTCATTTACTAAAGGAAGGAGTATTTCCTGCAAGCTGGAGGATGCTATGCTAGGCAGATAGAGCTATAGGTGTCTGCAGAGAGCTTCCTGGAAGTTAAATTACACTTATTGAATTTTGACAGCATGCCTTTCTGGTTTGTAAAAAGCATGTATATTAGTTTTCATCTCCTTTGAAAGCTTCTTCTAATGTCCCACACAGATGATATCTTTTTTCTATGTTCCTGGGCATCATCATTAATTTTTTAATTGATAGATCACTTTTTATTCCCAACTTGTTTTATATGTCTTTTTGAAAAACAGATTGCAAGCTCTTAATAGCAAAGAGCAGGCCTTCTCAAATTTCACCATTTCCTTTATGTAGCAATGTGTGATGGTAGGTACTGAAGTGTGAAGTGTGTCTACAACAAATAAGACTCTTTGTGTGCCAGGGAAGGGACTTGTAGCCACAAGCAACAAGAACTCTGGCTCAAAGAGGTTTATCTAATAAAGAAGGGTGCTTTCTTTCTGTAAAACTCGGAAGGGTTTCCAGCTTTGGGGTTGGTTAAGTTGATGATTTAATGACATTGTCAAGAAGTTAGGATTTCTTGGTTCGTAGGCACTGTCATCTTTGGTATGTCAGTGTTGCCCTCAGGCTTGGACCCTTTTATGGTCGCAAGATGGCTGTTATCGATGCAGGCATCGCATCCAGTTTCAGTAATTTTCTATTCCTTTTTGTCCCTCTGAAGGGCTAAGACCTTTCCAGAAGTCCCCGAGCAGACCCACATTTATCATTGACTAGAATGAGTTGAAATTCTCAATCTCAAATCCATCACTGTGAAGTTAATGGATCTGTGGTGATAACTGATTATAAAATTTATCTCTAGACAGAACATCTCCCCTTTTCTCATGGGGGAGGAGTGGCCACTAATCCAATCAGGAGTGTATGTTAAAGAAAAAAGGAGGGAGAGATTTTGTGTAGGCCACAGAGGATAACTATTATACAATATCATTCCTTAATGAACATGCCCAGGCGTTACCTCTGAAGTTCATAGGGGGGCGGGTACATTTGAGAAATTCTCTAGTTGAACCTCATTGCTGCCTGAATGCTTTCTCATTCAGTGATACTGTATTCACTCTGATCTTTGAGGTTATGAGGGTCTAATACTTTTCCTATTTCTTTGTAGAATTTATTAATCTTTAACTCTTACTGTATTTTGAAATTACCTTTTTAATTGCTTCTTTATTTCATTTGGAATTAACTCCTGTAAATCTACTGTCTGAGTCTAGACTCCCTGCAAATAAACCCTGAGACAAACACTAAGATGTTGATGCCTTATTGAGAGATGCAAGTCCAGGTCTGAAAGGATAAAGGGAAAAGGAAGGCAAGTAAAGAAATAAGTAGCAAAATTTACATAGTGTATTTTAAAGCTGTCTTTAAAGCTGTCTTTTTCTTTGCAACAGAGTGTTAAGAGACTCAGCAGGCATATTCATTTGCCAACAGGATTCCTCTGAAAAGTTGCAAGGAGGCGGGGCACGGAGTTGTCCTGTGTGGCTCAGGACACAAGATCTCATGCCCTGCAGTGTGGCATTTTACCCAATGCCCAAGTAACTCAGATGGAACCCCATGAAGAAAGAGGGAGAGAGAAAGAGGAGTGACTGTAGACATTTGAGAAAGCACACAGGGCTCATGTCCCAAATAGAAACCTAAGAAAGGTGAAAATGAACTTTTCTTTTTAAATTAATGGAAAACATACTAGTTTCAGTGTTAGTCAAGGCTCTAAACTGTAAGCTCATCACTTTGTCTCTGTTCGGGGACTCTCCTACAAGAAGTGTTGACAGTGTTCCAAATGTTAGAGATTACATTGTTTGTTAATAAATCTAGGCTAAAACAACAACAACTAAAAACCATTGCCATTGAGAAGAACCTGACACTTAACGGTTTCAAAACTGTAATGGTTGTGGAAACAGCTTGCCCCCTGCTTGTCCGGTGGAGCTGGTTCAGACTGCTGACCTTCTGGCTAACAGCTGACTATGTAACCATTATGCTCCCATTCTCCTTGACTTCATCATCATCCCGAAATATGACCAAGACTTGACTGACTCCGGCCCTCTTAGATTGCCCAGGCTCTCCAACTTTATGAGGATTGATGGGCTCTTTGGTGCCCTAAACACTTGGAAATCCCCTGAGTATCGCCTTGGAATTCTCAGAATACTTGAAATGCCAGTTTCTTTTCAAAGAAAACAATTTCTTGATATTCAGAATGCAAAGAGGAAATTGTGTTGCATTGGTAGCAGAAGAGGAACAATTTGATGGAATGGGGAAAGAGTGCCCTTCCTGGGTTGGTGTGTCTTCCATTTTTGAGGAGCAACAAATTTCATTGTTTTTGCTTTTAATGTACTTTACTCAGATAACCATGACTTCTTAATAGATGTTACAGAGTAATGGTAGCTGTTTTTGTGGGGGAGATTAAAGAATGAGCTTGTCACAGATGAATGTTAATTGGTGCATTTCATAATAATAAGCCCAAGGAGGATTCTTGCTTCTCTGTCAGCATAGGAACTAAGGCTGAGCATTTGGACATGTCACTGTCAGAACGCTTGATCCTCACCAGAGGATGGTGGCACTTAGCATGACCATGTAGCCCTTCCTTCTATCCTAGAGGCACATGTCGTCTTTGCTGTGCTTTGTGCTATCCAGATTTCTGAAAGCGTTCTAAAAAGGTGTGTGTACTTTCACCAAATATTAATGGACTGCTTTAAGATGTAGTGTTCCATCTCCACTTGCCAAGATCAAAACAGCAGGAAGGTAACCATAAACTCAGAGAGGAAACACATCCACATGAGGATCGGCTTCATCTATCTTGAGATCTAGGTGGTGCCTGGCTCCCACCATTGACTTTCTGACCAGGATCACAGTAAGTATTCCTGCATACAATGGGCAGAATATGGAGCACAACTTAAAAAGCCTGACAAGCTAGGACACTAGAAAACAGAGGACTCCTAGAGCCAATTGCCTTGAGACACTTCAAACTGAGACCACCTTTCAGTGTAACAACAAGAGTTGCACACAAAGCAAAGTCTCTTACCCCAAAAATTGATGCCCTTATTAAAAACTATTTGGAGGAGACCAATAATACATCAATAGTGACTCAAAAGCAAAGATGAGATGATAAGGATAGAGGCAGGGAAACAAGAGCACACAATTCCCTTTCTAGTAACAAACCGAACAGATAGAATGTGGATACCGTGTAAATTAAATGCAATAATGTCACTGAACAGCGTGTGAGAACTGTCAAATGGTCACCTCACTTGCTATGTTACACTTTCTCCAAAATGGAATAAGCTATTATTTAAAAAAAAAAAAAAAGATTAGTGACTGCTTTTAACTCAGGTCTATAAAGTTATGTTAGGTCCACTGGTATTAAAGCACATCGTTACAGGTACTTGGTAGTTGAGCCTGTCTCCTGTTTTATTTTTTAATTCGAAGAATGGCTGTGTGCTTTCAAGGAGTGTTATTTATTTTTATTTAAGATAACCTTGCATGCAAAGACCCTTTGCCCTACTTTCAACTCCAATGAAGATGATCACCTTGGGAAATTGTTTTACTTGCCCTGCGGTGTGAGGTTTTTTTTGTAGGACGGGATTAAGGTGAGATTATTTTATCCTTTTTTTTTTTTTTTTTGAGATTCCGCTTATGAAGTAGAATCATAAAAACTCAAGAATTGTGCCAAATTTTCCTTTGTTGATGACTGTGATTTAGTCTGTTATATAACTGTAAGATATAATTTACACATCCTGTAGATCATCAGTCTCTGTACAGAGCGACTATATTTAACCCTCACGTCTTTGGAAAAAGGAGAACATTACCAATTATCTTTGAAATGACTATATTTGTGAGACAATGCATATTGATCCACCCTCCTCCTCCATTTTTAATTTTTGGTACATCAAGTAATACTTATGATTTATTCAATGCTTTTTATATGTAAAATACTTGAAGCAGAGAGCCAGAGAGACCTAAGTAGCTGATGACTATATCTTCAGGCTCCCTGTGGCTTCTCTTGTCTAAACTAAGATCAACAGATATAATACTTCTGTCACCGCTGTTAACATACAGGTTCAGAGGGAACAAAGGGGTAGATCTCATTCCACTTTTGTGGAGTGGAGGTAAAGAGAAGGGCTTTGGAATTAATCATTTAATGGTGAACAGTTCTGTGCTTAGAAGTAAAAAAAATGTAGAACACTTTCTTTTTTATATATATTTTGTGATGCCAGTAATTTCTGTGTATTTCAGAGAACAAGTTAATATTAGTTTCCTCGTAGCTTAACCATCTTAAGTCACGTCCAGCTTTAAGCTCAAATTCCATAATGATATCTTTTAGACAAATTCACTTATTTACTCCCCAGCATTTTTACCTTATTACCCTGCCCTGGGCTCTGTTTATATGAAGTTGTCATGGTCTGAGAGGAAATGTTGACTGTGTTCACATAGGATTGTGTTTCCTTAAAAAAGAAAGTCTTGAACAAGAAAATGATGTTCTTATTAAATCAGTTCTTTAAAAGTAGGTGGGAGGAATTGCTATCGATCTAATGGATTTAATAGTTCATATACAAAGTCTTTGGAATAGAAGTAATATTCTGCAGCTGAGTAACTGTAGATTAATCCATCTTCAGACAGAATTCTGGAAGCATCTGTAAAATTGGAAAATTACTTTTTCTTTTCTTTTTCAGGCACAACTGGACTAAATGTATTTCCCAAATACTTTAGAATTAAATTACACCCACATAAATAGGTCTCCTAAAATTTATATGAAAATTTGAAGTTAAATCATAAAATAAAAATATTAGATTCTTCTTGGCTACGTTTACCCTGGTGTCAGTCTGTTTGGAAGGACTGCAGTATTGAAGGGTAACCAGAGGTCACTTGTGGAAATTCTTTCTTTGTTAGATGGTTCTATAATAACTAGTGGTGGTTCATTTCATTTTTCAGTTGAATAAAGTAGTCCTTTTAAGGTGGGTGATGGAGTCAGACCTTTAAGCTTCTCTTCAAGCTTTCCCCTTGACTCTTTTCAAACCTTTTTCTTTCATCCTACCCACTGGACAGCAAATCAGGAGGCCTCCTCTTTTGTCAGGGAAGGCCAGCCATTCCCTTTGCCCTCCTACCCTAACCTTAAATGAGTGGTTAGCTCTGTAAAGGTGTGAGGGCTCCCAGGACATGCCTTCTAATGAATCTGACAGTCTACAGAAGTGCCTCTAAGAAATGAAAAGGGGTCAGCTTTGTTCGTGTTTCTGTGCATCTTAACATAGGCTATATATTTCTTTCATGCTTTTAAAATCTACATGATGGGCTGAGCCCTGGTGGCGTAGTGGTTGTGCACGGGACTGCGGCCCACTGGAACGGAGGTTCAATTCCAGCAGTAGGGCTGGGCCTCCTACTCCCACCACCAGAGAGCAGTGATGCCCAAAAATTAAAAAAAAAATAAAATAAAATAAAAAATCTACATGATGTTCAGTTTGAGCAGCAGATATCATTGGAAGGTTCTCAAGGTAATAAAAAGTAAAACAATAATGACAATAACAGTACTGCTAACTACAACTATGTGTGTTGGAAATGGAAAAAGTGCCTACAGAATTTAGCCTCTTTTCTAAAGCTACAGTTGAAAGAATACACCATATTAGAAATATCAACAGTACCCTGTTTGTAGAGAACATTACAGTTGACAAAGTATTTTTCTCACACTTGATTTGTGTTGACTGTAGATCTGTATGATTTTGAAAGCAGGAGGGTAGACTGATGGGACTCCCATGATTTCTATAGTTTCCTGGATTTAAGCTTCACACCAGTAGCCTTATTTGTCATTCCTGTATTATTTGGACTGGTTGAGTAGTCAGATAATCTGAAAGAAGTGGCAGCTCTTCTCCTTTGTGTGTAATCCTTGCCCTCTTCAGCTTTACTCCTCACTGTCACTTTCCAGTTTTATTGCAAGATCATAAGTGGCCATATTTAGACATTTGTTCTGTCCTAGCATTTACCTTTTTACCTAATGAGGTTTTTTTTATGAAACAGCTAGCAATTTGTTTCAACAGTCAAGGCTTACATAGCCAACCACCTTCGCTGTGTTACTAAGAGTGCAAACATTAAAATATCCAATGGTGAGCCACAGCCTGCACCATCTCTCCCCATCCCCAAACCACCAACTGGATGCTTCTAGTTGATGGCAGTAGTGCTTCTGTGTGTCTACCTCTCCTATCCTGATAGTCTTACAAATCAATAATGAACTGTGAGAATAGTCACTAATAGATGGGTGTGAATGTGTTTGCTTATTAGCCTCTTTCTGCAAAGTGAAATCATGTTTGGGGTGACTCGGCATAAACAGTACCCTTAATTTGATTTTAATGTCAGCACAAGGAACATTTAAGTCATTTGAGTCAGGGTGGTTAAAAAAGGACCCTGGGATTTCACCACCAAGAATGAGAACACTTCTCAAAGCATATTTTTATTAAATAAACTTTATAAGCCAAGCAAGCCCCAGGATTTCTTGGAATTTAATATGATCCATGTGGAACTCTAGAGATGTTATCACCACAAAGTCAGTGGTGATTCAAACTCAGCAACCACTCCAAAGGGAAAAGATGAGGCTAGCTGCTCTGAAAAGATGGACAGCTTCATAACCCCTATAGAGAAGATCACTGAGTCAGAATTGACCATGGTCGATGGTATGGGTGAGGGTGGGTACCATGTTCTTCTTGAAATTGAGGTTAGATGATCTAACTCAGTTAAAAACCACTGAATTTGTTAATAATAGCTTTTAATATTCTTGTTAATGTTACTGCTATACATTTTAACACCTTGTTTTCATGTTTTATGTTCTATACCAAACTTTAGCATTAGGCTACATGAAAATACTTATTTTTCAACCAATCATTTAAAATTGAGATCTGAGTGATGAGAAGGAGTCAGGAGCATGAGATATCTTAGAAAGATTATTTCAAGCAGATAAAGCCTCAAGTGTATTGGTCCTGAGCTAGAAAGTATTTATGGTCAGAGTGAGGTGAGCTAAGGAAGAGTAATATGAAATGGTACTAGAGAGGTAGGCATTATGAGATCATCCGGGTAACAGACTATGATATTCATTTATGTAACTCAGGAACCATGGCAACCCTTTGGGCAAGTTCTAACAGTCCAATGACTGCTTTGTTTGGAGTGGGTTACACATGGAGGTAGGTCAAGAATAGAAGTGGGAGGTGAGGTAGAGCCAGGGTAGGTTGGATTTGGGTGGTAGCAGGGAAGGTAAAGAGAAGAGGGTGGGAAGATAAAATTGGGAAGATAGAATTGACATGATTTGGTGAGTGTGCGAGGCGGGATATCGTGAAGTATTCCCTCTGTGCATAGCAGCATCCTTTTGGAATGAATGAGATCATCTGAGAAGAAAATGTAGGACCAAGTCCTGAAGAATGCCAGCAGCTTGAGGCTAGAAAGAAGAGAGCGAGAACTCGCCGAGAAAGCAGAACAAGTAATCAGTGAGGTAGAACAAAACCGAGGAGAAGGGGGTACCAGGCAAGCTGAGAGAAGGTGTTTCAGGAATGAAGGAAGTAAACAGCTCTGTTGAATCTTTTTAATGGGGTTGAAAAAAGAAAAAACTGCCTAGGGATTTGGCATATTCTAGCTGAGTGGTTATCATTGAAATAATATTTTCATTGTTGTGGTAAGGACAGAAGGTAAAGAGGGAACACAAGTGAGAAAGCAGAGGAGCTAACATGCTGAAAATCCTTCCAGGTTGACCTTGAGCTTCAGTATCAGGGAGAGTCATAGGACAAGTTACAGGAAGGATAGAAGCAATTTTGCATTAGTAGTAGGGAATGAGTATGGTTGCTTTCGTTTCCTAAGAGGTCTTTTTCTTCGTTAATACAGCACCGTACTTTGCACCTGGACCATATCAATATACTATCTGCCTCTATAGATTTTCATTCATTTGTTTGCCTTATTAATTTACTTGCCTTCCAGCAGAACGCTTACTTGCTTTGAGTATTAACTTACTGCATTTGTCCATATGGACATCCTTAGAATATGGTGAAGGGTGAGAGTTCCTGAGTCTCTTGCTTTAGCAGTCTTTTCCTTCCAAGTGACTGATACTGTGCTGTGCTATTTGAAAGCTGTAGGAGTTTGGAAGCAGAAGAGTGAATTTACCCTGGATTAAGAACCTGACATCAAGATTAAAATATTAACTGGATTCGTTGGAAATGCTGTACTAACAAGATCATACAACCATGGAAAAATATTTAATTCTCCCATTAACTTGCTCATGTTGTCTTGTGGATAGTAAAATGAAGGAACATTGAGTATTATTTGTATTCCAAATCAGTGACTCTAGCTTTGAAAGGTGAATTCCCCTTTTGAACAGAATTATGGAACCTCATGTGAGAAAGGACCATAGAACAGCTAGTCTATCTATCCAATCTAGCATGTCAACTTCCCCATCAGCACTCCAGTAGCTAGCTATATGTCCCACACATGCTTGTACTTATGCCTCTAAGTAGTAGGGTTCTGCGTGATATCAGCACATTGCAGAGATTGCTGTCTCTGTACCAAGGGTATGGTTGCTCTACAAGACACCAAGAGATGGATGAATTGGTGCTCAAAACTCTTAGGGACTGGAATGAAAGAAAAAACAGATACAAACAGGCCAACAAAATGCCTTTTCAGCTGTTATTGGCAAGTATTGAGTACATACCATGTTTTAGCATGTTCCTAAAACCTGAATGCAAAGCAATGAAAATAATAACACTCAATAGCTAACCCTTATTTTTTTCACTATGAAGACACGTTTGACCACAAAGAAAATGCTAGAAATTTAAATAGCCTTAAATTAGCCATTTTACTTGTAAGACCCACTGAGAAAATGTCAAAAAGCAATTGTGATTTTGTTGTTCTTGTTGCTGGTAGGTGCTGTCAAGTTGGTTCCAACCCATCAATATGCTATCTGTGTTACATACATTACATAATTGACATACAGGCAGTAAGTAGTATGTGGTTGCCCATGAGATATGCAGAAAACTCTTGCAAATACCACTGTGATTGGCCCATGTAACCATTCCACCATCTTGATCCACAAATTGGGAACTGCAGTTTCATGTCTGATTCTCCCTCCATTACCCCATCCCCTTAAAGAAGCCTTTTGTCAGTTCTTATCACCAGTGTTAAAGGATTTCAAGGTGGAATTGCTGTGGGGTTGTTTTTTAGCCATTGTGACTTTGGTATCTTTCATTAGGATGGCTAGTTGTCAAAAAGAAAAGCCAGAGGTGAGTGTGCGTGCTTCTGGGGTGCCTGCTTCTCTTCTCTTGCACTTCTTGTGCCATGAACACTGAATGGGCATTTGCAGACTGAGCACATCCCACCTGGCCTGTGAAATGTTGTGGCGGGCTGATGGGAGAGAATTGTATTGAGAGAGTTAATACTGAGTTAGAGGAAAGTGGAAATGTGGTAATAGTGCAAGGGGAGGAGTGAGAAATTAAATGGTATCTTTTTAGAAGTCTGCCTTATTGCAGTCTGCATTGCTCCTTGGGGATTTTTCTACTGAGTACAAGAAAATCAGCAAGCACTTCTTGAAAAACCCAGATGAAATTACAGCCATAAATTTTTATTTTTTTTCATGGTATAAAACCCTTAATTTAGATGGGGAGGGTTTATTACCAGTGTTTTCTTGGCATGACTAAGTTCAATTAATTTCAGATGACAAGACCCAGTCCCCCTCCCCTGCATTCTCCCCTTCCCCCCAATGTGTGGAAAGTACAATTTGTTATTGGTTTGCCTTTGGCTCTGGAGACCTCATTAAGAGCCCAAGAAAGGGATTCTATCTCTCTTTCTTTGACACCTTTCTGTTTTCTGCTGCATTCAGTCTATTTGCATTCTCTCTCTCTCTCTCTCTCTCTCTCTCTCTCTCTCTCACACACACACACACACACACACCATGGGCAGAAGGGAGGTTAGTCGGAAAGCTTAGCAGTTAAAAGTGTTGATGTTTATATCTTTTAAAAACACCCTTGAAATAACTGATCAGGTTAAGAAATTGTCACTACAGCCAGTGTTTAGCCAAGTTATAGAACATAGATTAAGATGAGATCTCTAAAAATAATGTGGGCACTTTTAGACAGGAAAACTCAGTTAGTCTTTTAAAAGTTGAAGACCTGGCTGTTTGAAAAGAAACAGGACTTCAAAGAAATTTGTACTGGTTTTATCATGACTGTGATGAAGCAAAATTGAGATGGACCAGCTAGACTAGGGGATGTACACAGGAATCGGAAATATGGGGAATTCGGGACAGTTGACCCCTTCAGGATCAGGGGTGGGAATGGTGATACCAGGTGGAGGCATGGTGGAATAGAAAGGGGGAACCAATTTCAAGGATCTACATATAACCTCCTCTTGGGCATACAGAGAACAGGGAAGTGAGTGAAGGGGCACATTGGACAGTATATGATTTGAAAAAGTAATAATAATTTGTAAATTATTAGGGTTCATGGAGGAGGGCGTTCATGGGGAAGGGAGGGAGAATATGGGAAGCTGATACTGGGGACCTAAGTGGAAGGAGGATGTTTTGAGAGTGATGACAAGTGTGCAAATGTGGTCTGCAAACAATTGATGTATATATGGATCATGATAGGAGTTGTATGAGCCCCCAATAAAGTGATTTATTTAAAAAAGGAGGAGGAAAGAGGAGCTTATACCAAGGACTCAAGTAAAAATATTTGGAATGAATATGGCAACATGTGTACAAATATGCTTGATACAAATGATGTATTGAATGTTTTAAGAGCTGTAAGAGCCCCTAATAAAATTATTGGAGAAAATAAAAGGCCAAAAAAATTGAGACGAATGTGAATTTTTTAACATTGGGTGAAAGAATAACAGACAAACTGGGAAAAATGATGGGTTGAAGATCTGGACTGGGAAACTTAGACTAGGTAAAGTGAGTCCTAGTGGCATTGTTGGTTATGTGTTGAACTGCTAGCCACAAGGTCAGTGGTTCAAATCCACCAGCTCCTCCATGGGGAAAGATGAGGCTAACTGCTTCTGTAACAATTGACCACCTCAGAAAACCAATGGTCACTAGGGGTTGAAATAGACTGAATGGCATAGGGTTTGTTTTGTTTTGTTTGGATATGGGATGTTCAGTTGTTGCCAGGTTTGTGGAGATCAACACACAAAGCGATGTGATTTGTTGTCATCTTTGAGCTGGTCATCGGTGTTTTCAATTCTGCTGAGTAAGAGGTTTGCTTTTTCTGCCCACCCCACTCCCAATAGGCACATTACCTTTGTTTTCTAAGAAGGAGATTAAACATCTAGCAGGACATCAACCCATACTTTTTCCTGTTCTAGCTATTGTTTCAATTATTCCCGTGAAAGCAGGAATGAAATGTCAACAAAATACTGTATTTATTCATACTCCTAAGACACATCATGCTATACCCTCAAGCTCTTGTTTCTATCGGAACACTGTGAGCATATCTTGCAAACAAGGGGAATAATCTATGGTGTTTTGTTTTGTCTTTCTCTGCATGGCAATATAGAATCTATTGTGTGTGAATAAAAGGAGTCACAAGAGATTCATTACTGTTTGTGAAAAGAACTGTCTGTGTCTTTCTGCATGTGATTCTTTATTTTACTTACAAAGCAGATATGAAAATTGGAGTTGGGGTGGTAGAGAATATATATTGCATAAATAAGTAAGTCAAACAAAAGTTTTACTATTATAACTAATAAATGCTTTACTTCAGGGGCTGGAGTATTAGAATCCTCTTACATTAAATGCTTGACAATTAATTAACTGTTGTCTATAAAGGTCCCAAGATGACAACTTAAATAATATTATTAGGAGTAGCTGGATTAGTAATAATAATGTTCAAGTGCCATTGGCAACAATGAGGAGATTTTAAAAATAAAGATAAATGCATGCGATCATAGTCAAAGTGATTTGTGTGCTGAATGCCAAGCAGGCGGTCCCTGCACACAGTGCTTTCTGAGCCTGCGGTGTGGAATGGGCAGCACTTGGCAATGTGTTCTGAGAAGAAAGAAACAAAAGTGCTTATTTGTTAATATCTTTTCTCTGCTTTTTTTGTGTGTTGCTTAACCCCCTGTCAAAATAGTGTTCACTTAGCAAAATGAAAGAGAAGATAATAAAGCGTACAGAAAATAGGCTTGGCAGAAGGCCAAACGGAAGAGAGAAACTCCTAGCGGTTGCTGACAGGCCTTGTTTAGACTCCAAAGATGCTAGATCATTTCCTGGTATCTTTAAATTATTATTCCTTTATAACGTAGAACTTTCCAAAAAAATGTAGGCCCACTGCCATTGTGTCAGTGCTATCTGCTAGTGACCCTATAGGATAGATACTGGCACTTCCGCGAGGAAAGCGCAACCCTCCTCCCATAAGCAAGAACCAGTCCAGTGTAAATCATGAGGAGTCATTACCAACCTAACGATATGCGTGGATTCTCATTGTAAAAAGTAGAAACTGAAAGAGGAGTGGAAGGAAAAAAATTTTTTAGTTTTAACAAATGGTTTTATTAGATCCTCTTACGGATCTTAGTACAATCCACACATCAGTTGTATCAAGCACATTTGTACTTGTGTTGTCATCATCATTTTCAAAGCATTTGCTTTCTACTTGAGCCTGGGTGTCACCACCTTTTCACCCCCGCCCTCCCCAACTTCCCATCCTTGTGAACTCTTGATAATTTATAAATTATTTTTATTTTCCTATTTTACACCATCTGCTGTCTCCCTTCACTCACATTTCTGTTGTTGGTCCCCTTGGTGGGTGGGGGTTAGGTTTGTATCTTGATCATTGCAAATGGTTCCCCCTTTCTCGCTTGTCCCCAATCATCCCCATACCCTCATATATTGCTACTCCCATTATTGTTCCTAAGGGGTTTATCTGCCTTGGATTCTGTGTCGCGAGCTCTTAACTGTACCACTGTACAAGCTCTGGTCTAGTCTGATTTGTAAGATAGAACTGGGGTCATGATACTGGGGCCAGCGGGAAGTATTAAAAACTGGAGGAATGTTGTGTGTTTCATCAGTGCTATACTGTATCTTATCTGGCTTGTCTCTTTCTTGTGACCCTTTTGTGAGGGTTGTCCAATTATCTACAGATGGACTTTGTGTTTCCACTCTGGCACCCCTTGTTCTTATTAATTTGATTATTTATTTTGGGTCTTCTTATGCCTGATGCCTAAACTTGTTGACACCTCATGATCACACAGGTTGGTATGTTCTTCCACGTGGTCTCTGTTGCTTCCCTGCTAGATGGTGGCTTGCTTAACTTCAAGCTTCTAAGACTTCAGATGCTGTATCTTGTTATACCTTTAGTTGCTTTTACTTTCCTCCTGTCCCACTATCAGGTTCTGCCTTCATTTGGCTCTAGTACTTCCTTTCAGACACATTGCACTTGACCGAACCCCACCGGGCATTCTATGTACTGCTCACCATCAATTTTGGATCTCTTGTTTGTTCCCGTGTCTCTGGATATGTTGGATAGCACACTTATGAGCTCACTAGAGAGTAAGAGGGAGATGGATGCAGACTATCTTTATTTCTATCTTCCTGTACTTCAGCTATGACCTGGTAAAACTCTGCCCACATGTTCCTATTGGCTTAGTTGACACAATAAACCTAATTATTCACAATGTGAAGATATTTTCTTGATTTTTTTTTACATAAGTGGTCTCATACACTATTTATTCTTTTCTATTTTTACTCAGCAAGCTGTCCTCCTGGTTCACCTATGTCACAAGGTGTTTCATATATCCATCGTCGTTCTTTAACATTGGATAGTATTCCATTGTGTAGATGTATGCGCCAAAGTTTATCCATTCTTCCCCTGATGAACACTTGGGTTGTTTCATTTTCTTGCAAGTGTGAATAGTGCTGTGGTGAACATGGGTATGCATATGCCTTTTCATGATAACAGTTCTTCTTTTGAGGGGGTAGATACTACATAGAGGACTTGTCACCTCATATGATATTTCCACTTTCAATGGTTTGAGGAAAGTTCATCTCACTTTCTACAGTGACTGTCATGTTTGACAGTCCCTTGTACATAACTAAAAGAAGGGTTCCAATCTTCCACATCCTCTCTAGCATATGTTGTTTTATGAAATTTGCTATCAATGCTGGAGTGAGGGGATATCTCATTGTTGTCTTGATTTGCATCTCTTGAATAGCTAGTGATCATGAACATTTCTTCATGTTTGTTTGCTGTGTGAGCACCCTCTTTGGTGAACTTTTAGTTTAAGTCCTCTTCTAGTTTCAAAATAGGGTTATTTGTTATTTTCTTGTTGAGGCTGTAGCTTTCTATAGATATTTAGATACTAATCTCTTCTCTGATATGCCTTTGCTAAAATTTTTCTCCCCATTCTGTGGTTGACTTCTCTTTTGGTGAAGTCTTTTGAGGTACACAAGTATCTTATTTTCAGGATGACTTGGTCATCCACCTTGTCTTTTGTCATGTGTGTTTTCCTCATTGTGTTAGTCGAGTTAGACTAAAGAAACAATTCATAGACACGCATATGGATATAAAGTTATGGTTTATATATAAGAGGAATAGGACCTTAAGAAAGCATCCCAACCCAGTGCAGCACAAAGTCATAAGTCCGTTATTAGCCCATATGCCTGATAGCAGGTTATAACGTCATCTCCTTCCGACTCACGAAGTCACAGGTCAGTGGGTGCCGAGTCCTGGAGCCAGCAGGGGTCTCACCATGACTCCTCGCTTCCAGGGCTCGGGGTCCAGCATCCAGTGGTGGTAAAGGCAACTCAGCGCTGGCAGGGCTATCCACGTGGCTTCTCCAGCTTCAGAGGTCTGGTTCCATCAGGGCAAGGCCGTGTGGCTTCTCCTCCTCAACTCCTCGGATGCTGCCATCCTGTCCGTAGTTCGTTGTCTCTGAGACTCACTGCCAACAACTGGGAGAGACAGCTTCTCATCCCCACAAGGGAAATATCGTG
>PVJH01001069.1:158505-236911 GCA_004026705.1 Nesogale talazaci
TGCCCCCTCAGTTCCCCCCCCCCTTTTTTTCATTGGTCTTTAGGTCTTTATTCTACCTCGAGTTTACTTTTGGATATGGAGTTCAGAATGGGCCTTGAAAATCTGGAGATCCAGAGCTGAGCCCCGGTGGCGTCGTGGTTGTGCGCGGGACTGCGGCCCACTGGGATGGAGGTTCAATTCCAGCAGTGGGGCTGGGCTTCCTACTCCCTCCACCGGACAGCAGTGATGCCCTCCAAAAAAACCAAAAATCAGTTGTCTAGAGGTAGACGAATTTGTTTGTGCTGCTAGGCAGCTATATTCTTTCAGTAAACAACAGTCTAGCAATGCGATTTCTGTGATCATTGCTAATCTATTGAGAATCACTTAAAATTTATCTTGCTAGAGATTTTGTTAATAAAGAAGTAACTTTGTGGTTAGTGTTTCTGTAAAAGCAACGATCCAACAAGGCAGCCTTGAGACTCAGAGACACCTCAGCCTTAAGTTTATTTGTTTCCAGCATACCAAACAAAGTTAACTCTTATTAAATAGCTCTTTCTACTAGCCTGGCTGTTGTACCTCAGTTGGTTGCTTGCAATTTGACTCTAACCAAGCTTGTTCAATTAAGACTTGAAAAAAATAACTTCAGTCTTGCTTGGAAGTTGAGAGAATAGTCAGACTGGACTCCTTTGCTTGGAGTTTCGTACGATAAGATCTGGAAATCATCTTGCAATGCCATATTTGAATATACATACTTATAAGGAGTAGTTATCAGTATTAATAATAATTACTTCTTGCTGAATCTGTTGCTTTTCTTTTCCTCTTTCCACCCTTTACTCTCTCCTTTTCCCCATACCTTTTCCTGTTTCTTCCCATGTGCATTGAACAGGAAAACTGGAAGAAAGAGACAATTGCTGCCCTGTGTGAGTCTAGGAATCTTGAAGAGCTAGCCAGTTCTAGCACTGTACTTCAAAAACTAAGGCTGAACGCAGTATCTTTTGTGTTGAGTGAAGTGATAATGGAGGGAAAACCATTTGGGGTGAAAAAAAGCTTACTCTTGGGTTCTATATAAGAGAACATAAGTCATAATCCATGTTAAAGTTCTGATAATACTTTATCCAGAAATTATATATGATAGCAGTGGAAAGGGGACCATTTTCTTTGTGTGTACATTTTGAGAAATGCAGTATTTTTTCCATACAATTGCATATTCATTTCTAACAGACTGTATCTTAAAAGGATTGGACTTTTATAGAATGTATGAATATTTGAGAAGTCACCAGAAGTATTTCCATCTTCAATATATTTAGTCACTTCTGTCATTTGGCTGTTAGAGGGTCCTTGTTTTGTATCGGGATATTTGCCTTTTAAGAAAAGGGTTTTTTCTGTTTTGGTGCAGTAGGCCTGGTGGTGTGGTGATTACACATTAGGCTGCTCAACACGAGGTCACCAGTTGGAAACCATCAAGCACTACATGGGAGAAAGATGAGATATTCCACTCTCGAGATATGTCTTCAAAGCCCACAGGGCCAGTTGTACTCAGTCCTAGAGGATCCCTGTGAGTCAGAATCAACTCACAGGCAGTGAGTTTTTATTGGCTGCCTTGTCTGGATGTTTGTACCCTAAGGACAAGTCTTGGAAGGCGCGCGCGTGTGTGTGTGTGTGTGTGTGTGTGTGTGTGTGTGTGTGAGAGAGAGAGAGAGAGAGAGAGAGAGAGAGAGTTAGTTAGTTAGTTAGTTACCAGGCCCTGCAAGTCTTGAGATCTGACCCACATAAGATTTTGCAATTGTTCTCAACTTGTGGGTGGGGATGTCTCCTGATTCATAACAGTAGCAGCAACGAAAATAATTTTATGGTTGGGGGGCCACTGCAACATGAAGAACTGTATGAAAAGGTTGCAGCTTTCAGAAGGTCGCAAACCCTGTTTTAGAGCGTTGTGTTGCAGGCTCATAGCTGTTGCTACTAGTAAGTCATCAGGGTACTTGGCCAGCTGGTCAGAGCCTAGAGGCTTCATCTATTTGCATTTTAATTGATGTGACCATTAGCCTAAAGCCTGAATTTTCAAAGTTGTCCCCAGAGCCCTTTCTCCCTTTGACCCTTTCATTTTCCTGAAGCTGATTTGCCTTTGTTTTTCAAATGTGTTTCTCAACATTTTAAAACTACTGTCTTTTTTGGTGAATTTGGAAATCTTACATCTCCTTTTATGCTATATAGGAGGTCAGTAGAAAGGTGTAATAATTGTAGCAAAAGAATCCAAGTTAGATCTTCGAATGATGCCCTTTTTATTTGAGTCACATGTGCTTACTGTAAAAGTGGGGTCTGCTTGCTACAGACAGAGAGCATCCTAGGTGACTGTCGCATCAAACTTGTTTTTGTGATCAGTAGAGCTTTGCAAAAAGAGTTCATTATAATCCTGAAAATTCAGTTTGACTGCACGTGCTCCCACTAACCACCTACCCCCCCCCCCCACACACACACAAAGATTTTAATATGAGCCCCATTCCATCTCCCACCAACTCCCTGCTTTAAATACTTGGTAATGAGTGAGAAGCAGATGAAAGTAATTAAAATGGGATAGCTAAGACGTTATTCGTGAGTACATCCACATCATTCTGCCACCATCCCTGTGGGACTGTCTGTGCTTTGGCTCTCCCTCTCACTTACCCAGTCACTTCCACATACACCTGCAGTCACCAGCACCCTGTCCTGCAGTCTTATTTTGAGAAGATTAAGCCAGTGCCACTGACTGCATCGCAGGCATAACTCTAATGTCCACCTCGGTACCTGAATAGCAAGATGGTAATAAATGACAGCGGTTCTCAACCTGTGGGTCACGGCCCCTTTGGTGGTTGGGGGGGGGGGGGTGTCAAATGACCTTTTCACAGGGGTCGCCTGATTTATAACTAGCAAAATTACAATGATGACGTAGCAACAAAAATATTTTTGTGGTTGGGGGGGGGCCCACAACAACATGAGGAACTGTGCATGAGGAAGGTTGAGAACCGCTGAATGGTGTGGGTAGCATGCAGACCATGTGACTGCTAACACCTTTCCTTCCCTTTCCCTTCCCACCCCAAATTCACAATATTTTTGCTTTCAAGATTGTCTTTGGGTCCTCTAATGTACAAACAAGGCTGAAATCCCAGATGTTGATAGGTGCCATTGACTTGGTTCCAACCCATGGCTCCTCCCCTATGTGCAGCGGAAAGAAGCCCTGCCAGGCCCCGCACCATCCACACAGTGGTTCCTCTGGCCGAGTCCGCTGTTGCCGCCACTTTCTCTTGTTGAAGGTCTTCTCCCTTTTTGCGGCTCCTACCTTATCATGCATGACTGTTTCTCCTAGTAACATGCCCAGAGTGTGTGAAACAAGCACCATTTTGACCGAACACTTTCAAGACAGATTTGGGATTTACCATATTTGTTGGACAATAAGATGCACTTTTTTCCCTCCAAAAGTGTGTGTGTGTGTGGGGGGGGGGGGGGGGGAACAAGGTTGCATCTTATGGTCCGAAGGTGTGATATCCAGAACATGTGTTTACTGCCCGATGCTTTCTGCACACTGTGGATGGCTGTGTGTTTGGGGGAAGTCCCCCCTCCTGGAATCTCAATGTCAGGTCACATTATCAGCACAGCACACACCTCCCCTCTTTTGTTAACGAAATTGATGGTGGTTCTTAACATCACTGTTGAGTTTACCATGTTAAATATTGTCATTATATTTTACTTCATTTTAATAAATATTTTAGTATACCGGCACTAATTGGTTCAGAATATTTTTTCTTGGTTTTCTGCACTAAAAACCAGGTGCGTTTTATGGTCAGGTGCGTCTTGTGGTCCAAAATACGATATTTCTTCATCCTTTTTGACTTGATATTTCTTAATTCTGGGTCCAGTTCTCGGTATGAGAATGAAAATACTGCAATACCAAACCCACTGCTATCAAGTGCATTCTGACTCATAGTGATTCTTTGTAGGATTTCCTAGACTGTAGAGCTCAGATGGAGACAGCCTCATCTTTGTCCTTTGGAACAACAGGTGGTTTTGAACCCTTGCCCAGCACTTTTCCAACCGTGCTACTAGAACTCTGTAAATCTTCTGCATTTTTTTCCTTGTTAAAATAGAGAGAGATGGGGCTGAGCCCTGGTGGCGTAGTGGTTGTGCACGGGACTGCGGCCCACTGGGACGGAGGTTCAATTCCAGCAGGGGGGCTGGGCCTCCTACTCCCACCACCGGAGAGCAGTGATGCCCCCCCCCCCCCCAAATAAATAGAGATGAGACTTAACTTTTGTTTTGAGAATCTTCAGGATTTCCTACACATCATTACATGGAATACTCTCACCATTACCATGAGACATAAGAACTATTATCCATTTTGTGCCGGAAAAAAATCAAGATTCAAGCCATAGGGTCAATTCAAAATCAGTACTCTGTGTATTCAGACATATTCAGACTTTTCTGTTCCTTTGGTAGGCTGAAGAGGGGAAAAATTAGGCATAATTATTTTTTTGAAAATGTCTAACTGACTTCACTTACTACTTGTATAAGTCTGAGGCAATGCATTCATACCTTGATGCTTTTATGAGTAGAAAGCCAACACTATTATAATCATTTAACTCTATTTCCAATTGTTATAAATAGAATTATGATTGGCTCCCTACTCACAGGGGAAATCAATGCATTTTCAAGAATGGAAGTGTACAGTTTTATAGACAGATCTAGAAGCTTGTCTGCTAACTTGAAAAGAGTAAGTATCTTTCCTTATCTCTTCAGAATAAGATTTTGGTGCTCTTACTTTTGTAGTGATGAAAATAATTTGCATATAATGAAATTGTACACTGTTATTTCAAAATAGAACTATAGCTATTGAAAAATGGATAGAAGTTATTTCTATAAATCTTGAGCTTTCCATATGTGCACACCGTGCTGTGTAAGAGGAAAAATAGAGTTCTATAATTTTTATAACCATTTCTAGAGTTTAGATTTCAACAGTTAAAAGTTATTAACATTGTGGTGTTGGTAATCATCTATAAGCCAGTATCCTTGACTTACAGAAAATAATTAACTCATGAGTGCAACTGTGTCCATCCCTGTAAGAGTTTTTTTTTTTTTTTGGGGGGGGGGGGGGGGCATCACTGCTCTAGGTGGTGGGAGTAGGAGGCCCAGCCCCACTGCTGGAATTGAACCTCCGTCCCAGTGGGCCGCAGTCCTGCGCACAACCACTACGCCACCGGGGCTCAGCCCTGTAAGAGTTTTTTATTTTTAAATTCTCTAGAGTATTTCTTAACCTGCTGCAGTTGAGTTAGTTCTGACCCTTGGTGAACCTCTAGGTAGAAGGGCCTTTGTGGATTTCCATGTCTATAAGCATTTACAGGATGAGAGACCCTCATTTTCCTCCTGAGGAGCTGTTGGTGGGTTCAAATTGCTCACCTTGTGGTTAGCAGCCCAATGAGTTTACTCTCTATGCCACCAGGGTTTAACAAGGAACAAATTACAGTGGAATAAAAAGGGTTTTGTTTATTTGGAAATAAAATTTTCGAGTGAGGGAAATTTGATAATAAACATATAATATTAAAAAACGCATAGAGATAAGTTATTATAAGAATAAGGATGGGATGCTAGTGACCTGTCATTAGTTAACCACTGTTCAATATGAAAAGAGGATTTCCTTTGAACTTTGGCCTTTTGAAATTGCATTTTGAATCTTGACCACTTGGGAGCGCTGTGTTACTGCAAACCACTTACTCGAGTAAGAAGACATCAAAATCTTTTCATTTGTTCTTCTCACTAAAAAGATAAAGGATTCAAATTCTTGTAATGCCAAATCAGTTCATACTTAACATTCAGCCTTTAACTGTGGAAACTTGTTTGAATGACAGTAATGACTTCATTTCAAGTTATTTAAATGTTTAATGCAGTGTAATTTACTCAAATGTGTGTAATCCTTTATTTAACTAGATGAAAATAATATACTGTTAACATTGTTTTTAGCATTAATTAATATGGCTAATTAACGTTAAAAACACTAAAGCCAATTTCCCTACTTTGTTGCATGATCAGACTAGAGAGAGGTTCCCTGCTGGCCTGCATTCGTGTGCTCTCTTTAGCCCTGCTCTCTGCTCCACGCACATTCTACCCTCTCCCTGCTGTGTTGGTCCTTAATTTGATTTCAGTACAATGACAGCCACTCTTGGTAGCAAAACTGATTAACTGTGAACCCCCTTTCTCCTAAAACTTGTCTTTGCCATGCACGACAATAGGAGCTTCCTGATGTCATTTTTTAATTCACTGTGCCATAATGAGCAGAGCAGTGCTTGCAATCACCAAACTTATTCTAACATTTAAAGAGATGAAGAATCCTAAAGTACATGTTGACATGCTAGCCTCGGCCGTGTGTGGGTCCTCATTTCTAATAGGAGAAGGTGGATCCTCGGGATTCCTGCCAGAAGACTCCATTCCATCAGCACAGCCATTGTTGTTGCTGACTTGCAACAATAATGAAAAAACAAACAAACACTCCTGCTGTTTCCAGAAGCTGTAGCCTGGTCTTGGAAATCAAATTGTGTGTTAGTCAAAAGCAGGTAACACATTTTTGGCAGCCTGCTTGTACTGCTGTGATGTGTTATATTGAAACTGCCCATTATAGTTCTCCGTTGGTAGGCATAAATAATTATTCCTCATTAAGTGTTGCTCCTCTGGGTTTCCTGAAAGAAGATCACTTCCACCCATTGTAATTTTTGAGAAATATTCTTTATTCAAAGTAATTGTTAGGTTACAAGCATACTTGGTTGTTATTATATACTTGATGTTTTGTCTAGAAAGTAGACAATTCCAAGCATTCAAAATGCACAAATATTTTGTTATTTTATGTTAAATTCTAAATAAGAATTGTTGCCTTGTTTTAAAGAGAAACACCTATGAATAGAACTTGCGGACGCATAATATTTTATATTTGTGATCTTTATATGCAATAACATTATTCTATTTTGTAGTAAAATCTCCTATAGAATGCTTACACTTCATTTCATGAGCAAAGTACAGCCTTATTTTTATTTAGCCTATTATTGACTCTTGTTTATCAACAAGTATTTAAAAAAGATGTATATTAATTTTTGTTCTATACCATGAGTTTCCTCACCACAATTTTAAACACTATATGTGTATACACACACACTAACACCAGCACACATATACAAAACATACATATACACAAAATCTCATTGGATAAAACAAAATAAGTGAAACAAAAATTATGCTCATTCCTGAGATCTGTGCCCTGTAGTACTTTTAGGGGATGGTGTTAAGAAATTCATGAATTGAAAGAGTTGCAAGCTTTTAAAAAAATCATTATTTTAATTGTTCATTTATCTCTTTTTTGTTTTGTTTTGTTTTTCTTTTTTTTCATTTATCTCTTTTAAATTCATAAATAATAAAATGTCCAGCACTTTATCAAGAAGTCTTCCTTCCATTAGAGCCTTGCAACTATTATTAAGGAGGGAGTGTACACACCACCCCATTTATTGATGTCAGAAATAGGGACATAGGAAGATCAAAATTCCTTTTCCAAAATCACAGGAATATCTTGAGGGTAAAGGTAGGACTAAACTCCAATTTCCTGGCTGACTCTTTCCTTTATAAATTCAGGACCCAGAAGGCAGACTGTGCCTGGATTTGTGGGCTAACCCACAAAGGTCAGTTGAGTACAAAGGCTAGCCTTCCTTTCCTGTGCATTACAGGCTTGCTTAAGGCTGTTCAGAAATGTCACCTTCTGCATGTCAGTGTTCTCATCTCTAAAATGGGATCTGGCTAGCCTTTTCCCAGTGTTAAAGAAGACAATAAATAGCAATGGAATTTTACTATATTGAGTACTTTTGAGCCCAAGGAGCCCTGCTGATGCTGTTGGGTCAGCATTGGACCGCTACCCACGAGGTCAGAATCTCGCACTTTCCAGCTGCTCCACAGGAAAAGGTGAGACTCTGCTCTCAGACATTAACAGCTTCGGAAATCCTATCCACGACTGCGGTGTGTGGCAATCAACTCAGGCAATCAACTTGGGAGCCTTGGGATAGACTATAATTCTTACTGTCTTTGTTTCTAGAAGGGTCAAGTGACTCTTTTATTTTTCTTTATATAAAATATATTAAACAGATTTGAAAAAGAAAGTTTGGGAAGTAAGCAGATGGATGAAGTATTCTGTGTCTTCCATCCTAGAAAGATTGCATATTATTACTTAATTATTCTTCATACGCTCCATTGGGCCAGGTGGAGTACTCAAGATTTGTTTTTCTTCCTTCATTGCTTCCGTGTTTGCCATTTCTTTTCATTTGAGAATAGATCTTTTAAAAATTTTATTAAATGTATTTGTTGATATGTGATAATGGATAGGCTGGTTTCTGTAAGAGATGCAAAGCTATCATTATTTGACTACTCAGAGTAAATTAAACCATAAATTAGAACATAACATTTCCTAAAGACATTTTATGTTTTAATCAGTTCTAAGATGGAAAAGATAACTACTAAACTAGATATAAAGTGAAGAAAATAAACAGGTGTTAATACTTAATATTATGCAAGAGAAACTAATGACTAGTTAAATACACATAAATAAATACTACTTAATTAGATGATAAAGTCTCTAGCTCATTAATGTGATGTCTCATGATCTCGTGTAATATGGATTCAAGCCTTTGTTACACAATGCTAGTGTTAGTGCCTGTCACCAACATATTTTTTGGGGGGGCATCGCTGCCCTCTGGTGGTCATGGGAGCTACCCAGCCTTGCTGCTGCTGGATTTGAATCGCCAAGCCCGTGGGGCCGCAGTCCCGCACTCAAGCACTACGCCACTGGGTCTCAGCCTCAACATTTTATAACTTAAGAACACTTACTGGGTTTTTTTGTGGCATCACTGCCCTGGTGGGAGTAGGAGGCCCAGCCTTGCTTCTGGAGAGCTGCTGCTGGATTTGAACCGTCAACCCTGTGAGCTGCAGTCCCACACACATAACCACTATGCCACCTTGACTCAGCCCCAACACTTACTATTTTATAATGCTGTCTTGGGCTTGTACTCTAGAGAAGCAAAACCATATCTATGTATATCTATGAACCTTATCTATGTATATGCTTCGAAAGGTTTATATCAAGGAAATGCATCACATAGGGGTAGGGGTAGGTAAGTTCTAAGACAGATGTAAAGATGGAGGCTTCCCTTGACTTGAGTAACTGCAGGAACTGATGAACCCCAGTTTAACAGGTCAGATGGCAGGTTCCTGGTTGGAGAGGTGAATGAACCCAAGGATAGTAGATAACAGGCCGGGCTGCTGGCTCAGCTCCAGTGATCCGAAGGCCAGATGCAGGACCCAGTCCTAACGAAAAGCAAGCAAGCTTTTCCTCAATGTCCAGTTACATTGGAAGCATCCTACAACCCAGAGGGAATGTCATTTCCATTGATTAGCTGTTTATGACAGATCTCATCATGAAGGCAATTATTTTATATTAGACTGTCATGGGGGATTGCTACAACTTAACTGCCAAACCACTAAGAATCTTGAGCCAGCCGATTTGCAAAGAAAAAATAAAAAAAGAATAACCCCTTGTGCTGCATGTTCAAGTATTTTATAGGCATAAAAGGCAGGTCTACCAATCTGCTCTTGAGACCATTTCCCCTTATAGGCTTGACTTAACTCTTTTGTCCCCTTTTGTCTCTAAGATTTAATTTATATATGACCTTGAAGAACTTTCTCAATATGATGACTTGCATCACAGGTTTTTCTTTTAACCTCTAACCTGTCAGCACTTTATCACATCCAGTTCCCTTCTTGGGCCTTTTTATGCCCTTCTTGAACCCTGCTTGTCCTCACTACTAAGAGGGACCACCTGTTGCTATCTCTGAGAAACTCTCTGAGCTCTTTTCCAGCTTTAGTTCTCAGCTTCACTTGACCTTGCAGATCAAGCTGACTGACTTGAAATGGATTTCTATAATCCACATGTCAAAAGAGCTACAAGCTCCCTCCTGTCAAATACTTCTTTAAGTGTCTCTCACCTTCTTCACTCTACTCATTGACAGGTCTCTCTGGGGTTTTAGTTTCTACATAGCCTGGAAGGTCTAGTACTACATTCCCTTCATTTAAATGACAAGGGGAATGAGCCCTAGAATTAGTTGTGGTTTTAGAGATTGTAGTGTTCTGGCTCTCAGTTTGTAGTTCAGGTGCCCAGAGTCAGTGTGATTTGCCTGAGGGTATGCAGCAAATGAATGAAAATCTGACAGAAACCAGACCTCCAGACTCTTAGTCCACATAGACATTTCTAGTACAAGTTCCTCTTATCTGGCTACTGTTGAGTGGAACCTCTGCAGGCTGTGCACTGATTGTTTCTTTCGAGACTAGTTAATCAATCATTAACCAATGTCAGCAGGTCATCCTTTACCTGGCCCATTGGTCTACTGATCTCTGTCAAAACACAAAGGACAAAGGCACAAGATTGACTAGTATTTCTGGGATTAAAAGCCATGAGTTAAAAATGCAAATGACAGATGAGAAAAGATGCAATACATATGACAGGAAAAAAAGGTTAAGATCTTTGATATTTGGCTCTTCTAAAGAAGAGATGAATACCCTAAAATAAAAAAAAAATTAGGGATAAGATATGCATAAGCAGTTGAACAAAGAAGGCATGAAAATAAATGGCCGTGTGAGGAAAGGAACAATATCATTATGAAATAATGAGAAACCATTCTGTGGTTATCAAATGAGAAAGTCTTTTAAACAATGATCAGAGTCAGTGTTGGTGAAAATGAAGTGAAAATTCTATTATATATGTTGATATTGGAAAGATTAATTAATATAGACAGTACAGTACAGAACAGTGATATTGTAGCATCGTTAAACGTGTTTAAATGATACACAAAATCTTATAACCTGTTAAGTGGGGGGGAAATATATTAAAACAAACAAAAAATATTCTACTTTTAAATGACATGTGTATATGCACTTTAAAACAAGCTGTAAGGAAATACACCAAATGTTAAACTTGTTTTTTAATCATTGAGTGGAGGGATTATAAATGAGTTTCTTATATGTCTCTATTTTCTGCAATTAGTATGTATTACTTTGACAGAACCAGCATTACAAAAAGGAAATAAATTTAAAATGTTATATAAAAGGGGTTATGGCATCACCTTTAGATCACACATTCCTTGCAGAACTGCAGGTTCTTGTCTGACCTTTTAAAAAGCTGCATCCTGGCCCACCAAGCTTTGAGGACAGTAACCTTGCTCAGATTAGCCAATGTACAGAGAGGGCGGAGCCCACTATGAGACACGACAGCCATCACTGACCCAAGGTCCTATGGGGACACCGGGAGAGACCGGCTGGGGATTGCACCCAGTCTGACCCCACCACACCAAGACAAAACACTGAGGGCATGCAGCAGAGCAGCAGGGGAAGCAGAGCATGGAGGTCCTGGGAGAGTGCAAAGCGTAGACTTTGGGGCCAGGGTGTGGCACCCCATTGGACTCCACTGGAGGACACTCCTAGAGGTCATCAAACAGACCTTAAAGTATATACAGATTTTTCTTTTGTAGTATTTTACTTATATGTATTTTTTTCTGGAAATTGGTTCGTTGTCATCGTTTTGTTTTCTTTTGTCTCTTAATCTTGCTTTATCTTGTTTTTCTGTGTATTTTATTATCTCTCCGGGTCTATCTAGACAAGATAAGTTGGATAAGATAAATCTAGAGGAGAAAACAATGGGAAGGGCAAGAATGGGAAAGGTGGAGGTGAGAGAAAGGAGGTGGTGTTGACCAACCCAGGGACGAGGGAACAACAAGTTATAGAAAATAAGTGTCAAGGAGGGTATTAGAGGCCTGCTCGGGCTTGATCAAGGGCAATGTAACCAAGAGAATTTACTGAAGCCCAAATGAAGGCTGAGCATGATAGTAGGACAAGAGGAAAGTAAAAGAAGATAGAGGAAAGAACTGGATAGCAAAGGGCATTTATAGAGGTCTAAATACAGGCATATGCATAGGTAAATATATATTTAATGTGATGGGGAAATAGATCTACATGCATTTATTTATAGAACTAGTGTTAAGGCAGCAGGTGAACATTGGGCCTCCACTCAAGTACTTCTTCAATGCAAGAACACTTTGTTCTATTAAATTGGCATTCCATGATGCTCACCTTCCCCACAGGGTTGCTGAGGACAAATGTGTGCATAAGCAAAAGTGGTGAAGAAAGCTGATGGTGCCCAGTTATCAAAAGATATAGTGTGTGGGGTCTTAAAGGCTTGAAGGTAAATAAACAAGCAGCCATCTAGCTGAGAAGCAGCAAAGCCCACATGGAAGAAGCACACCAACCTGTGGAACCACGAGGTGTCAAAGGGGTTGTGTATTAGGCATCAAAAAACTAAAAATTATATCATTGTAAATGAGGGAGAGTACAGATTGGGGACCCAAAGTCCATCTGTAGGTAATAGAACATACCCTTACAGAAAGGTCACCGGGAGGAGACTAGCCAGTCAGGGTGCAGTGTAGTAACAATAAAACATGCAACTTTCTTCTAATTCTTAAGTGCTACCTGCCCCCTATCATGATCCCAATCTCACTCTCATGATCCCAATTCTGTCTTACAAATCTGGCTAGACCAGAGGGTGTTACACTGGTGCTAATAGGAACCAGAAACAGGTAATCTAGGACAGATGATCCCTCTAGGTCCAGTGGTGAGAGTGGTGAAACCAGGAGGGTGGAGGGAAGGTGGGGTAGAAAGGGGGCACCCATCACAAGGATCTACATATAATTTCCTCCCTGGCATATGGACAACAGGGAAGTGGGTGCAGGGAGACATCGGATAGTGTACGATATGACATAATAATAATAATTTATATATTATCAAGGGCTCATGAGGGAGGGGAAAAATGAGCTGATACCAAGGGCTCAAGTAGAAAGCAAATGTTTTGAGAATGATGAGGGCAACAACTGTACAAATGTGCTTGACATACAAAGGAAGAATATATGGATTGTGATAAGAATTGTATGAGCCCCCAATAAAATGATTTTTTTTTTTTTAGGGCATCACTGCCCTGGTGGTGGGAGTAGGAGGCCCATCCTTTGCCCCTGTGGAGCTGGAATTGAACCTCCATCCCAGTGGGCCGCAGTCCCGCGCACAACCACTACGCCACAGGGGCTCAGCCTCAATAAAATGATTTTTTAAAAATAAAGAAAAATAAAAAGCTGCCCCCCACTCCTTGATACCTCATTAGTAATGTAGAGGCCCTGGTGGCACAATGAGATTTTGTACTGGTTGGGGAACCAGGAGACAGGACAGAGTTCACATTGTGTCACTGTCCTTTTTCTGGGGTCTTTTTTCAATCACAAAGTGAGGGCTTTCGTCTGTAATTTCTCTAAGGTTCCTTATAGCTGTCAAATTGGACAGTTCTGTTTTTCCCCCAAACAAGTTAGTATCTTCCTTTACTTTTTAATATCCACTAGCATTACCTTGCTGATCCTTGATTAAATGAGCCAAACCCACTTTTAAAATCTGATTCTGGGGAGTTTTTGTTTTCCAAGGTTAAACAAATCATTCAAGATAACACAAGGGGATTTATACACTGGGTAACTAAAAGCACCAAATTTTCTTCAGCTTGTCAAATGTTTGTATGTAAGATCTACAGTATATAACTGTTTTAAGTTATTATGTCCTTGATGACATTCCTGGAAATACCTTAGAATCCTGGAGTTAGATGAAGACTCAAAGTTAACACTTAGGCATGGAGCAGAGCTCTGTGCAGACATAGATTTTAGTGTGATGTGGATTGGGGGTTGGTCTGAACATGGTCATTCGTCATGTTAACTGTTCTCTTTTCAAGTGACTCTCCTCAGCTCTGTCGTGAGTAGTGACATACCTATCTCATAGGATTGCCATGAGTATTCAATGAGATCAGGCTTCTGAATCACTAGACATGACTCTTGATTCATAGTAGGTACTTCATTGGTGTAGGGTCATTTTCCCAGTTTAATTCACTTTTTCTTTCTTCAGGAACTGATTGTAATTACAAACAATAATCAATGTATATTCAATTCACTGAATCTGTAGAGCATTTCCTTTTCCTTCAGCTGGAATCAGCTCATGGCAGTGAGTTTGGTTGGTTTGGAGACAGGAAAACAAACTACTGATGACTTCCTAAGGACTGAAGATAAAGCAATTCCTTAGTATCTTCAGATGAAAGATTCTCGCTACGTTAACTTTTTGTCATAGGCCTTACGTTCCTGTGTACTAGTTGTTTTTATGTTTGACCTTTGCCTTTTCTGTGACCTTCTGCAGTATCAAACAATGATTCAGGTATTTCACTCATTCATTCAGTGGATATTTACAGAGTACCTGCATTGAGCTTAGCACGATGCCCTGGCTAGATACACAGTACGTGAAGAGAGATCAAGTCCATACCTGCACACAGCTGTCTCACGTAGTAGGAAAGAAAAATAAGTGTGTAAATAAATGTGATGCAGCTATCACCAGATCTGACAATGAGATGTAAGTAAATGTGAGCTTGCTGTTATTGTAAAGAAATTGGAATGAAGTAATTAGCTAGTTCAGAGGAAGGGATACTTTTTTTTTTTTTTTTAAACAGAATGGTTGAGGGAGGCCTTTCTAAAGAGATTAGTTGAGCAGAGACTTGAACTGTAAGAAGTTGGCCACATGGAGCGCGAAGAAAGAATGTTCCAGGCTATTGACCATCTGGGCAAAGGCTATGAAGGGAGAACTGGCTTGAGGAGTTTTAGGAATAGCAGGAATGATAGGCACCTGAAATACGGTGAGTGGATAGTCTGTGAGGTGCTGGAAGAGGTCTGTCCAGAAATGATGGCCGTGAGGTCAAGAGGAGCCAAGTCTGACAGACCTTGATAGTGTGTGGTGGATTCTAAGGACAGTAGAAGCCACTGGAGGCTTTTAATGCAAGGATTGCAATAACCAGGTTTATATTTTTGAACTATCTGGTTAAATTTTCAAAATATCACTTTAGCTGCTGAAAGAAAAATGGACTGTACAGGAGGCAAAATTTTCAGACAAGTAAAAGCAAGTAGAAGATAGGGGAGGGAGGGCAACAAACAACAACCAAAAATTATATATGTGAATTATATACCAATAAAGCTATTCTTTCTCTTTTTTTTTGGGGGGGGGGGCATCACTGCTCTCTGGTGGTGGGAGTAGGAGGCCCAGCCCCACTGCTGGAATTGAACCTCCGTCCCAGTGGGCCGCAGTCCCACGCACAACCACTACGCCACCGGGGCTCAGCCCCAATAAAGCTATTCTAAAAAGTAAACAACATCAAAAAAAGTAGAAGACACTCCGAAGAACCCTCCAGTCAGACAGGAAGAAAACAAGACTACCCTGGTCACTTGTGGCAGACTTCAATAGGAGAAAGGGGGAAACAAGAATGGGCAACAGATACTACACAGTGGTCAGGATCGATAAAAAGATTGACTAATGGATCTAACAAGACAGAGTGTATTGGTGACCTTGCTAAAAACCATTTTAGTGGAGAGGGGAGAATAGGAGTATGAAATAGCAATAATCATAGAGACTCAAGGGGTGCCGCCGAGGAGGGAAGCAGTGAAATGGTGAAGTTGCTGAAGGGAGGACTCAAAAGAGGATGACCGTAAAGGAGGCGTGTGTTTGAATTGGCATGCTCCCGCAGGAAGGGAGGCCACAGGTATTCAAGAGAGCCGGAAGATGCGGAGGCCTTGCCCTAAGACAAGGGAGAATGACTGTAGGTCAAGATGAGGTTCTTTCTTTCCTCACACAAAGGATGCACTTGGGTAGATTGGATGAGGCACAAATGGAAATGTTACATTTATCTTCACCGTCCTGTGTTTTGCTGAGTCTTTGTTGGTATATTATGGGCCTCTAGATCTGCGCCCCCCACCCCCACCTCTTTCCTTTTTCCCCTGTTTTGCTGATTTATTTGTGCAATATTTTTTCCCCTCTCTATTCAGACCATGTATCTCTGATTCAGATCTGTTTATGTGTCTGTCTCTCCCATTAAACTGGCATCCCTTCAGCAAGAGTGGTTATCTTTGTATCTCCAGACGCAGCTCTGTGTTTGGCAAGAGCTGAGTTGAAGGAATGACAGCTACATCAGTACAAAGGACTCACGTAACAGCTATACAAACATGCAGCAGAAAGGCAAGCAATTCGAGAACACAAATAAGATGAAGTGTTTGCATTTGTTAGAATTCAAGCCGAAAAAGATTCGGGGAAAAAATTTAGAAAAATGCTCAAAAAAATTCCAGATTTTTAGTTGAATAAATTGTCATTTTTCACCAGAGCTGGGAAATACCTACACACACACACACACACACACACACATCACCTGACTACAACATGAAAGAAGGTGCTGTTAGTGAAAATGAAGTGTGTGGGGGAGAGACACTTCCCAGTGTGTCCATATTGCTTGTGAGGATCCCAGCGGAGCAGACAAAGCTGAGGGTTTGAGGCAAGAATAAATATTTGAGAGGTAGTGACCAAAACAGACTTGTGCCAAATGCCACAAGAACAGCTCTACAGAAGTTTGAGTTTAGTGTGTGATGTGTGGCTTTCCTAAATGTTTTCTCCTTGGATTTGGAAAAAAACACAACAAAACAAAATAATTACTCTCCCCTTCCATATTAAACAGCAGCGCGCGTCCTAAATGAAACATGGCTCTCTGAGTTACAGGCTGCCCCTGGCAAAGCGGCTGGTTGTGAGAGCAGCATCTCAGTGCGTGCCCTGAAATTAATGTTCCGTGGGCGCTCCAGATTTGTGTGATGCACTGTAAGTTACAGCCAACCCAACTGTTCTTCTAACCGCCCGCATTAATATCGTGCAATGAGTTCTCCTGAAAGGAACCATCCGAATGTAGACACTTTGATGCCTCCTGTGTGACTCCAGGTCTGGGCTATTGATAGTATGCTCCTCCTTTCACACTCTTCACTGTGTCGCCTTTGAATGGATGGGCAGTCTCCATACCAGGCTTCCTTTCTCATCCTGCTGCCATGGTGCTGGCAAGTGAGCCATGGCACTGCCATCCCTGCTCGGCTCAGGTCCCAACCTTTCCAGCCTGACTGCCCCCTTCCCAGAGACTGAAAGGATACAGATGAAAGAAAGGTCACATTCAGAGCTGCCCACCCTCCAGCGTTCATTTTCTTCAGACTCATTAGAATGCTCCTTTCATTGTTCCCTGGATTTTTCCTTTTCAAAACAATTTCTAATGTGTGACCTTATTTTTTTCATATTAAGCTGCCAACCTAACATCGCACCAGAAGTATCGACAGGGAATACAACTCTCCACTCACTGTGCTGTGCCATCTTGCTGAGCTCTTTGTTTTTCAGCTCTCATTCAGAAAGGAATTAATTGGGATTACATGATGCTATGGTTGTCTCCTGGAAAAAACAAAACAAAAGAAAACAAAAAACGAGATTATTCTTGCACACCTTGGGAGAATATCTATCTGAATATACTTGAATCTTCCAAGTTAAATGCCATTTCACTTTTCTCCTTTCATATCATTTGAAAAAAAAGAAACAAGAACCGATATTCGAGTTGATCCCGATTCATGGCGACCCTGTGTTTCAGAGTATAACTGCACTCCACAGGGTTCTTAACGACTGCGATTTTTTTTGGAAGTAGATAGCTCGATTTTCTTTCAGAGAGTCTCTGGGTGGATCCGAATCACCAGCCCTTTCGTTTAGTACAGACCCATTACTTCTCTGGAGTTTAAAGGAGTTTCTGGTCTATTTTGTACTGGAAATGCAAATGAAGCTAGAGCCTTTTACTGTTTGACTTGATAGCAAGGATATTTCTGAAAATACTTTGATGTTCTCCCCCTCTGCTTACTTTAAATGGAAGCTGCTGCACAGCTAGTGAACCTGCTGATGCCCATGTGAGGAGCCTTTTGCAGACCTCACCTGCATTTTCATAAGAGCTCCTACTCAAACTCCTGTAAGAATAGCTCTCTGGGTCTTGTCCTTAACTCCAGGAATGGTAGAAGAAAGCTCCTGTTTACTGAGCACTAAAAAGGGCAGCCACTTTGCTAAGTGTAGATACCTCTTAAGCCTACACGAGCCCCCACAGAGGAGGACATTACAAACCCCATCGCAGGAGCAGGCCGGACTCTAAAACAGTTAGTTGTATGGGTTCAAAGATTGTGCTCTCTCTCGTACTCTTAAGTGTCACTTCTGAGGTAAATCTTTGATACTGCTTTTTCTCTCTTTTCCTTAGCCCATAGAAAGAGTGTCCATTAAAAGATTTTAGTGCCACCTACCATACTTGGCACTTGGGTACTGAAATAAGTATTCTTCCAGAGAGCGGAGGTAGAGTAGTAATGGCGTTTCCCAGCTGACTCGGTAGTCTGACCATACACTGTATTTGTCGGACCATAAGAAGCACCCCTGTCCCCCCAAAAAAAGTGCGGGAAAAAAAAGGGTGCATCTTATGGCCGGAAGGTGTAGTATCCCAGGACATTTGTTTATGATCTCATGCACGTACTTACTGTCTGCTGCTGTGCATTGCTATGTGTTCAGGGGATGTACTGCCTCCTGGAGCCTCAATGTCAGTCAGGTCACATGATCTGCACAGAACAGGCCTCCCCACATTTGTCAATGAAAGTGATGGTGGTTCTTAACACCACTGTTGAGTTTACCCTGTTAAATATTACCATATTTTGCTTTATTTTAATAAATATTGTAGTACACTGGTACTATTTGGTTCAGAATATTTTTGTTTTTTTCTGCTCTAAAAACTGGGTGCGTCTTATGGTCAGGTGTGTCTTGTCTGGGCAACTCTTATACGCTAACTGGGTTAGAAACTAGTATTATCTGGCAGAGCAGTGATGCCAACCTGGTCCTGGGTTTTTCCACTTAGCACACCATACACTAAAGAGATGGGATCCCTTTTCCCTTCACAGATTGTAATAACTTGGCCACTGAATTGCTAACTTAATGACTGTCTCCCAGTTGCCATGTGACCAATTTAAGTTTATACTAGAGGAAAGAAGAGAATCATTTTCATGTTTTCTCCTTCTGACTTCCCCTTTTTTTTTTCCCCATCCACACTATTGGTTATCCTTTGTAAGCTAAACTTACCTAAGAAAGTGAGTGCTAGACTTTCTCGGACTTGGGTAGCACTGCATGAGTGGGGAGTGATCCAGATAGGGAGTTGAGCCAGCTGTCTGTCTGTGCGCCTCCTACGTCGGTGTGCTCCCCCTGGACCCTGGCTGGTACCTGCTCATCTTGTGTTGTATATTTGGACACTGTGTTATAGTCAGAGCAAAGCCCAGGGAAATCTCTACTGTTACCGTTTTTGTGGTCGTCTGGTGTTTTCCATCTGATAACAACATAGTTTACAGAGAACATTTTGAGCTTTTTGAGAACTCATGAGACTCTTTATTTTGTCTTCGCCTGCAGCCAGGATAATTGAAGCATTGTGAATGTATTTCAGGGGCACTTCTTCAGGTAGAAAGTGAAACTATCTGGGATGTTCAGATAAACCAAAGGGAACACAACTTCTAGCTCTTCCTGGAGCTATAATTTTGCTTCTGTTTGATGAGAATGAAATGGAATTTTAGCCCAGAAAACACATCAAGGTCACTTGGTCATTATACAAAAGGACCCTGCACTTGTAGTTTCCAAAGGCTACTCCGATTTTTTTTTTCTGGTGATTTGTTATTCTCTTCTTCAAGGAAAACATGGTTCCTAAGCCCCTTCTTCAGTTGCTGAAATAGATTTACACAGCGCTTAAGTACAAGCAGAGTAGGTCTGAGCCCACCTGTAATCTCTTCCTTTGCTTGCCTGTCCACATTTCCTCTGTGAAGAGACCAAAAGTGGTCTTCGAGGAGAAGATATGATGAAATAGGGTGAGATTCAATGATGCAGAAATAGAAGAAAAGTGGGTGTAGATGAACAATATAATTTGGTGCCATTGTCACTCTCAGCCAAGTAATTTTCTGTTAAAAAAAAAAAAGTAAGGCAGGATAGAGTCAAATCATACTAATAGACTATTTATCAAACATCTACTTGCCTGAAGAAGCCTAAAAGATCAGTAAATGGGGGTGTCAAATTATTTATATGGGTAGATTAATATGGTATTCAATCAATAAAGTAAAAGCTGTATGTTTTAAAAGTGGTGTAAGACTCATGAGAACACAGTACTAACAAATTTATAACCTTCCTCTGCACATAGCTTGTGCGTGTGCGTGCGCACGCACGCACACCCCCCTCCCCCCCCACACACACACAAACAGAGAAGACGGAGAATTTTGGATCTCTGACCTCTGCCTGGTAGAAAGAATTTGAGGGAACAGAGAAGAAACAGCATATAGTGAACTCATGCTACATGCACATATTCTTTTCTCTCCTAATCCCACACAGCATCCCTGTGTGACAATATTCTCATTTTTACAAATGAAGAAATTGAAGCTCAGAGGGGTCCTGCAGTTAAAGAAAATGGTGGGGCCAGATTTCAAAATGAGGTCTTCCAGACCTCCAAGACCCCATGTGGCTTCCCTTTCCTCTTAAGCTATGGTACCTCATCAGAGAGTCAGGGATGTCTTTACTTGACGTATTTATTTGTAGCATCTTTGTTCAGTTTTGAATTAAGTCTTAAATGACTCTGTGATAAGAGACCTCCTGTAGAGACTTTACAAAAAATAATATCACCAGTTAGTATTGCTTTCATCCTCACTTTCTTAACTGAATTCAGCATTGATTCTTTCTTATTCTCTGATAACATTAAGTTATGATAGCATTAGAGTGACAGAAAAGAAAATCAGCAAATACAGATACAGCTCAGTAGATCAGTAAGATGTGAGAATTGGCAACAGTTAAAGTGGATCTTATCTAAATTATATGGCTATAAATACAAAGTACGGTTTTAAATGCATTTCAGATAAAGATAATTTGCATGCTAAACAAGCTTTAAAAATACTTTTTTTAGATGTAAAGGAAACTAACAGTCTTGCATCTGAGCATCTTACTGTAAGCATGATTTGCCCCAGGCAAGTCCAAAACCAAGAGTTTACACTGATAAAATAGACCATGTAAATTAAATTTTTTAAAACATTTTTTTTGGCGGGGGGGGGGGGGGGGGGGGGGGGGGGGGGGGGGGGGGCATCACTGCCCTCAGGTGGTGGGAGTAGGAGGCCCAGCCTTTCTCCGTGGAACTGGAATTGAACCTCCATCCCAGTGGGCCACAATCCTGCGCACAACCACTATGCTACCGGGACTCAGCCCCATGTAAATTAAATTTTATCTAGGTAGTACAAGCTAGCACATAGTAGGTGTTACGTAAAGGTTAGTTAAATTGACTTGGTCTCAAATAAAATGTCCCCACCATTAAACAGTCTTCTTTTACTTCTGTTGCCTTTACTCTGGATGACTTTGTTGCCCTTATTTTGGCTCTCATCCGGCTCTCATCCCCAGTGAGAAGATGATAAGAGCACAGAGTAATACTTCTCTTCTCCTTCTTCAACTCCCTCAGGGGAGTTCCTGCCATTTCAGGAGCTCTGCCATCTTAGGAGAGACCCCTAGACCTTAGTCCTTACTAATTACCTTCGCAGCACCACTCCTCCGGTGTGACCCTCACATAAGCACAGACCGCACAGAGCTCATTGGCAGGGCCTTTTGTATAGTCATTGCTTGCTCTCAGGCCTCCCTCCCTATGCGCATTTAGTTCACAAAAGTTCCTATTTAAAAGCTCCAAGGGAAAATTAGGTAGAGTAATAACATTTTCATATGATTATTTGCCATATTGGCATTGAGGCAGAGAAATCTGTTAGAAAAACTGTTTGCTCTTTTCCCATGTGTCCGTATTGAATTATATAGAGCTGGATATGCTGTCTCTATTCTGAAGCTGTCATGTGTTATAATAACTGGTTTGACACTTATTATCTTTTTTAATGCAAAGAGGAAATTGTCAGAGTTTGCAACAGTAAAATGGATCCTTGGTTATTTCTATATTTTCACTTGGAAGTATTCCTTACCCCTTTGCCTTGATAAAACTGAAGTTTACGTGGTAAAAGACGATGGCCTGACATGAAATGGCAGAATTTGGACAGTATCAGAGCAGAGCAGGATTCAAATGAATCATTAATTGGTATTTTTCAGAACCAATGTTTATAAGCATAGCTGTCAGCTCACATCACATCATAGGAACTTGCTACTTTATTAGAATAATTATTCATTGGTGATTTTAATACTTCTTCCTGCAGTTGTTAAAAGTGTACTTCTCCCTTCACCCACTTCCCTGTTATCCATACCCCAGGGAGGAAGTCATATGTGAAGGGAGACATCAGACAGTGTAGAATATAACAAAATAATAATAGTTTATAAATTATCAAAGGTTTGTGGGGGAGGGGGAGTGGGGAAGAAGGGGGAAATATGAAGAGCTGATACCAGGGGCTTAAGTGGAAAGAGAATGTTTTGAGAATGATGGTGGCAATGATTGTACAAATATGCTTTGCATACTATGGACGTATGTATGGATTGTGATGGGAGTTGTATGAGTCTGCAATAAAATGAAAAAAGTGTACTTCTCAGTGGTTTGTAAGCTCATGTTATACTACCTTGCTTCATTTAGGCCTGCATTCTTTTATTCTAGTGGGGTATAAAAAGGGGAGATGTAACTTAGTAAGTACATTGAATTATGCTCTTAATTTTATATCCCTGGGAGGAATTTCTGATGAGATTGTTCTGGCTTTTGTGTTGTGCCACCTGGAAGCGATTTTTAGTGTCTGATGGCTAAGGTTAAAAACTACTTCCTTGCTTGAGTAAACAAGCGGCCATTCAGCTCAGAAGCAATAAAGCCCACATGGAAGAAGCCCACCAGCTTGTGTGATCATGAGGTGGTGAAGGGATCCCGTGTCAGGCATCAAAGAGCTAAATTATATTATTATTATTAATGAGGGGGAGTACAGATTGGGGACCCAAAGCCCATCAATAGGTGAGGGGACATCCTTTTGCAGAGGGGTTGCAAGGAGGAGATGAGCCAGTTAAGATACAGGGTAGTAGCAATGAAATATGCGACCTTCCTCTAGTTCCCAAATGCTGCCTCCCACCCACTATCATGACCCCAATTCTACCACATCCAGCTAGACCAGGAGATGTACAGTGAAGTTGGAAACATGGGAAATTTAGGATAGATGATCCATCGAGACTAGTAATCGGAGTGGTAATACCAGGAGGGTGGAGGGATGGAAGAATAGAAAGGGGGAACCAACTTCAAAGATCTACACGTAGCTTCCTCTCTGGGACATGGACAACAGGGAAGCGAGTGTTGGGACACATTGGATAGTGTACAGTATGAAAATAAT
The DNA here is from genome assembly GCA_004026705.1 of Nesogale talazaci. Taxonomy (NCBI): domain Eukaryota; kingdom Metazoa; phylum Chordata; class Mammalia; order Afrosoricida; family Tenrecidae; genus Nesogale; species Nesogale talazaci. The sequence goes on from PVJH01001069.1 coordinate 181,815, forward strand.
AACAATTTGTAAATTACTAAGGGTTCAAGGGGAAGGGGGGTGGAGAAGGGAAATATAGGGAGCTGATACTGGGGGCCTTGGATGGAGGGAGGATGTTCTGAGAGTGATGATGGCAATAAGTGTGTAAATGTGGCCTGCATATAATTGATGTATGTATGGATTGTGTTGGGAGTTGAATGAGCCCCAATAAAATGATTCATTAAAAAAAAAAACAAACTACTTCCTTCTGAGGGAGTACTAAAAATAGACTTTAGGGCCAAGGCGTGGCACCCCATCAGACTCCACCTGAAAACACACCTAAAGGTCACAAACTAACCTTGACTTATTTACAGGCTTTTTTTTGGTCATTGGCTTTTTTGTTGCTGTTTTTTTTTCTTCTGTTGCTTTGTTTTGCTCTGTCTTGGTTTTTTTTGTGTGCATATTATTATTTCTGCAGGTCTATCTAGATAAGATAGGCAAGATAAGCAATCTGGAGGAGAAAACAGCCAGACCAAGGTAACCGTTCTTGGTGGATTGTGGGGGAGACATGAAAGAGATGGCGAGGTGGGGGAAAGGAAGTGGTGTTAACAAACTCAGGAAGAAGAGAACAATAAGTGATGCAGAATCAGTGTCCAGGAGGGTGTTAGAGGCTTGCTAGGGCCTGATCAAGGGCAATGTAACTGAGAGGAATTACTGAAATCCAAATGAAGGCTGAGCATGATAGTGGGACAAGAGGAAAGTAAAAGAAGATACAGAAAGAACTAGGAGGCAAAGGGCATTTATAGAGGTGTAAATACAGGCATGTACATAGGTAAATATATTTTTATATGATGATCAGGAAATAGATCTTCATGTATATATTTATAGGGTGAGTGTTTAGACAGCAGATGGGCATTTGGCCTCCACTTAAGTACTCCCTTGATACAAGAACACTTTGTTCTATTAAACTGGCATTCCATGATGCTCACTTTCCCCACAGGATTGCTGAAGACAAATGTGTGCATAAACAAAAGTGGTGAAGAAAGCTGATGATGCCCAGCTATCAAAAGATATAGTATCTGGGGTCTTAAAGGCTTGAAGGTAAACAACTGGCCAGCTAGCTGAGAAGCAACAAAGTCCACATGGAAGAAACACACTAGCCTGTGGAACTGAGGTGTCACAGGGTTTGGTATCAGGCATCAAAGAACTAAAAATTATATCATTGTAAATGAGGGAGAATACAGATTGGGGACCCAAAGTCCATCTGTAGGCAACTGGGTGTCCCCTTACAGAAGGGATGTGGGGAGAAGATCAGCTAGTTAGGGTGCAGTGTAGCAACGATGGAGATGGGACATACAACTTTGCTCAATTTTTTTTTTTTGGCATCACTGCCCTTTGGTGGGAGTGGGAATCCCAGTCTTGCTCCTGGAGAGCTGCTGCTGGATTTGAATCACCAGTTGGCCACAGTCCCGCACACAACCACTGTGCCACCGAGGCTCAGCCCCTTTCCTCAAGTTCTTAAATGCTTCCTTCCCCTCATTATCATGATCCCAGTTCTACATTACAAATCCCGTGAGACCAGAGGATGTGCACTGATACAGAAAGGAACTGGAAGCACAGGGAGTCCAGGACAGATGAACCCTTCAGGACCAGTAGTAGAGTGGTGATACAAGGAGGGTGGGATAGAAAAAGGGAAGGAATTACAAGAATTTATATATAGTCCCCTTCCTGGGGAATGGTCAACACAAAGGTGGGTGAGGGGGAGACATTGGCCAGTAGAAGACATGGAGAAATAATGATTTATAAATTATTGGGGCAGGGTGGGAAAGGGTTGGGAAAAAATGAAGAGCTAATATCAGGGGCTCAAGTAGAAAGCAAATGTTTTGAGAATGATGAGGGAAACAAATGTACAAATGTGTTTGACACAATGTATATATGTATGGATTGTGATAAGAGTTGTACAAGTCCTCAATAAAATGATTTAAAAAATATATCCAAGGATTGTTTGTTGTTCAACAATTAGATTATATAGAGTGAAAGACACACTTTCAAACCCAAATTAATTTTCTTTAGCCTACCAAATAGGAATTCAGGAAATTATAAGGGCAGTGTTTTAAAAGATGAATTTTGGCTGAATTAGAGTTTACTGTAGCTGGCCCCCAAACGGGTTGGGGGGCAGGGGGAGTTAAGAGTCTTCAGGTAATAATTTTTCCCCCAAATACTTTTATTTGGGCCTCTTACATCTCATCACAATCCATACATTCATCCAGTGTGTTGAACACATATGCACATTTGCTGCCATCATCATTTTCAAAGCATTCTCTTGCCACTCGAGTTCTTATCAGCTCCTCCTTTCTCCCCCACCCATCCTCCCTCATAAACTCTTGATAAGTTATAGATTATTATTCCCATATTTTACATTGTCCTCCATTGCCTCTTACCCACTTTTCCTTTATCTTGCTGGGAGGGGGTTATAGATGGATCCTTGTGATAGATTCCTCTTTTCTCCTCCCACCCTCCCCTAATCCTCCTGTTATCTCTACTCTCCTTGTTGTCTCTGAGGGGTTTATCTATCCTGGATTCCCTGTGTTTTGGGGTCTTATCTGTAGCAGTGTGTATTCTCTGGTTTAGTCTTATTTGTAAGGTAGAATCGAGGGCATGATAGTGGGGGTGAAGGAAGCATCAAAGAAATAGAGGGAAGTTGTGTGTTTCATCAATGCTACACATCACCCTGACTTGTTGATCTCTTCCCCGTGACCCCTCTGTGAGGGGATGTCCAATTCTCTAGAGTTGGGTATTGAGCCCCCAATCTGTACTCCTCCTCATTCACAATGATAGGATTTTTGTTCTTTCATGCCTGGTACCTGATTTCATAGACACCTCAAGATCAAATAGGCTGGTGTGCTTCTTCCACGTGGGCTTTGTTGCTTCTCAGGTAGAAAGCTGCTTGTTTACCTTCAAGTCTGTAAGATCCCAGATACTATATCTTTTGATAGCTGGGCACCATCAGCTTTCTTCATCACATTTGTTTATACACCCACTTGTCCTCAGCTGTCGTGTGGGGAAGGTGAGCATCATGGAATGCCAGTTTAATAGAACAAAGTATTCTTGAACTGAGGGAGTACTTGAATGGAGGCCCAGTAGTGGATCAGGTTCAAGATAAGACTCAGAACTAGGGCTGAGCCCCGGTGGCGTAGTGGTTGTGCGTGGGACTGCGGCCCACTGGGACGGAGGTTCAATTCCAGCAGTGGGGCTGGGCCTCCTACTCCCACCGCTGGAGAGCAATGATGCCCCAAAAGAAAAAAAAGAAGACTCAGAACTAAATAGGAGTTGGAATGGGGAATTTCTTGCAAATCCCATTGGAGTAACAAGGCTGCTCACAAAAACTGCTTAGGTCTAAACAATAGTGTAGAAGAAAATCATTATCATTGAGTAGAGGTAGCAATGTTGCTGGGTTTCGGGAAGTTATCACCTGCAACCTGATATTGAAGTCTGCAAAGAGAGGAACTTCCTAAGTCGTTCTGCTTGAATTTAAAATGGCTGAAATCTAATGGGGGACCAAAATAACCAGGGGAATCCCTAAAACTATGTCCATCGTAGCCTTAACCAGTCTTGCTTTTCTGTCAATTGCTCTGAAATGGTGGTGTAGCCCTGGACAATTGAATCCAATAAGTCTTTGCTGCCTGCCTTGTCTTTGAGTAAGGGCTCCTAAGGCATTTTCAGAATTCTCAGAAACAGGAGATGAAAAGTCTAGGTTATAAGAAGGAAACCCCAAAGCAGCTGTATAATCTTTACCTCTTTAAAGTAGGTTAAAACAGTTAGACCATCTTCAGTAAGTTTAAATGGTCAGATTTCAAATCCTTCGATATAGCTAAAACTTGAGCCATTATGGAAAAGTTGAATATCCAAATTCTACAATAACCACAAAATCCTAAAACTCCTGTTAAACGTTTTCTCTCTCTCTCTCTCTTGTTTTTTTGTTTTGTTTTGTTTTGTTTGTTTTTATAATAGGAACAGGGCAAGGAGCATTAGTTTCCTTTCTTTGCGGGTTGGTAGTGATTCCTTTTGCTGCATTGTGTGTTCTAATTGTTTTACAGAAAATTGGACCTATGACTTTTCCTGGAAGCCCTTGTGCCCTCCATTGTCTAGAAAGATCTTTTAACTGTAGTATACTATAAACAAGACAAGCTTGTTGACAATTGGAGCATTTTATAATGAAGTAAACCTGTGAGTAAATTGTAAAAGTTGCAAATGAGCATACAAAATTTGAGCAAAATGCATAGGAGATTATATGAACTTCTGAGGCATGATAGCCAATGTGGATTGTTTAAACTTTCAATGTGAAAGCAAAGAAAACGGCTTGAGTACATAATACTAAAAAAACACTATAAACCACTGTAAAATGATTACCTCTTTATTAGGCCAAAGTAAACGAGGATTTGGGGCAACTGGAAATCAAGAAATTATCATTTTACTTGTGACCCTTAGATTCTGTTTAGAACTCCATCCCCAGGTGCCAGCTTTCCTTCGAGGAAACGTGGGAGCAGCAGAGGGTGGTACTGGATATTATTAGCCTCTTGCCCCGAAAGTCATGAATTATGGCCAGTAACCCTTGAGTGGCTTTATTTTTATTGGTATTCTGGGATACCTTGGGTATAAACTTAGAGTTGGAAGTGTTAATTTCAATTTTATTAGCCAACATCCATGAATGTCATAGCCCAGAGTTGAGGCTAGCTCTTTAAAGGCAGAATGAGAAACAAGAAATGCTTCTTTTGAGCTAATAAGTGTATAGCACATAGCATGCAAACATCTCCCTCTAGCTCTCTTCCTCCTGTTTCCATATTTCTTAGAGATTTACAAAAACATTATAAAAGATTCCTTACAATTAAATTTTTTGCGATATTGTCATTAAGAAAAGGTGTTTGTTTGTAAAGAGACCAAAGGAAATAAAGATAGCTAGGAAATGGGTTAGAACCTATTCTTGATTGGTTACCCAAACAAATTTAGAGGTTTTTATATTCTGACATGAGGCTTTTTGTAAAAATATGGGTTAAAAACTGAAAGAGTGGCAGTTGTTTCAATTTAGAATTGACTGAGTTCTCCATTTATTTAAATACTATTTTCTCCTTGAGAAGTTAGTGCCAATATTGGGGAAGCCTTTATGTTCCGCAGAAACTCCAACTTTGATTTCAAATCTAGAGGCTGAAAGTAAGATTAAAGATTTTTTGAAATCATTTCATTGGGAGTTTGTACAGCTATCACAACATTCCATAGTTCAATCACATCACTTGTATAACTATTGCTACAATTGCTATCACAGTCAGTTTCAAAACATTTTTTTTTCTTGAACTCTTTGATATCAGTTCCCCTTTGCTCGCCCCCCCAACACTTAGTAGTTTTTTGGCCATATGTTACACAATCCCATATATTCATTCACATATAATTATGTTATTTAATCCCATCAAGTGGAATTATACAGTCATCAGTGCTATCAGCTCCCGCTTCCCCTTCTTCCCCCACTTCCTCTCCTCTAGTACCCTTAGGGGGATCCATTGTTCCTATTACTGTTTATAAAGGGTTATCTATCTTGATGGAGAGTAGGATTTTAGCTTACTCTTTAACTTAATGCAATCCTTTCCAAAGTGTCTATGCTTTTAACAATGAAAGCATACAATGGAAGCATAGCTAATTCATGCTTCAGGGACCACCTACTGGACAAAGTTCCCTTTATAGATTGGGCTTGGAGCTATTATAAGTGCAAAGCCGTAAGTTTAGTTATCTTTACCTGCACAGCCATCACTCTCGTGTTATTTATTTATTTAAAATTCTAGGGTTTGAACTAACTCTTGTGCTAAAGATACAAGTTAAGCCCTAGCAGTAATTTTCCAGGCTGGGTCTCTCCGTTTGATTTAGGAATGAGAGTTCAAGGAGACATTCAGAAACAAATGCCACATTAGATCCTGGTGTGTCTAAATCTCTAACTACAACACAAGCTCACTAGCAACTTAATATAGTCTATTGTGTTAATCATAATGGTTTCCCTTTCTTTTGAGTACAGGAATAAATTCTTGTCCAGCCTAGTGCTGGAAAAAATCGCGCTTAAGAGCATTCTTTAAGCATCCACCTCGAACTCAGTGCAGGTTCAGGGTCAAAGGACACACTATTGGTTTCTTTGGGATTTTCTCCCTTTCTACTGTCTATTCCTGATGGTAAAAAAAATTAAGTAACTTTTGAAAAGCATATCTTTCTGGAATTTCTCTTAGCTCAGAATCAGTAGGGTTACAGGGAGTCTCGGGAAATATATTTTGAGGAGATTAAGATAGTCTAAAGGTAAGAGAATGGTGACCATAGATGCCAATAGCAGAGAATGAATGGGGGAGTAAAAGGAGCCACACGAGTGGTTGATGGAAGTAATTCAGCAGTCATAGAGCTAGCTTAGCATACAAATATTTACAGAGCTCTTCTTGATCTGCTTAGCTTGCTTGGATAAAGTAAGTATCCTGTAGGGAGCCTAGTCTACCTTCTTGATATTTTCTGAAAGATTCAAAATGCCAATTTTAAAATGCATTATTTACATAGAAGCCCTTAACTTAAAATTTTCTGCACAAAAAGGTCAGTTTATCTAGGTCAAAACTTCTACAATAAGGCCACTGACTTTCTAAATAATCCTTGGTAATTACTTATTATTTATTGTATAGAGCAACAATGGGGCCATGATGCATATGTAAGTCAAGTGAGGTCTAGCCTGATCTTTGGATGTGGAGTTTCTTATCTTACCAACAAGTTTCTTAATGGGCAACCTGTGAGTTCCCTTAATTTGCATGTGTAGACCCAGAAAAAAGGAAAAAGTGCAGCTGTCCCAATAACCATTGGCCACCAGAGGACAGTCCAGGCAAGTGTAACGGGGCTGTGCCTCGATGTCTGGAAGATGGGTAAGAAAAATCAAAGCAAAAGAACTTTACAGTAAAAAAGTATCAGGCACAACAGTGCAGAGGTTTGATATTTGAGACAATTCATCTTAGACCACCTCTGAAAACCAAGCATACAGCTGGAGCACAAAGTACCCTTGGCTCAGTCCTAAACACTAGGTCTAGTGACTCTCCCAATACAATCAAATGATGATTCCTTCTGACTATGCAAAGACATAGATAACTTAGAACTGCAGTTCTCAGGCTGTGGGTCAGGACCCCTTTGGAGGTTTTATGACACTTCACAGGGGTTGCCCAATTCATAACATTAGCAAAATTACAGTTATGAAGTAGCAATGGAAAATAATTTTATGGTGAGGGGGTAAGTCACTATAACATGAGGGACTGTTGGGGGTTGCCTCATAAGGAAGGTTGAGAACCACTGCCTTAGAGTGAAAACACCCATTCCAGAAAAGTAAAATCAGAGAGCTACTGAAAATCTAGAGATGGCTCATACCAAGGAAGATGTCCAGATTCACCGAGTGAAGATGGTGTTCCACAAAGAATAAAGAGGCAAGCATTTTAATTTAGTTGAAGTATTTAATATAGCTAAAAATAGTAGCTAAAGCTACAAAACTATGAGTGAACTGAAAGACAGGAAAGTTAAAGGTGGGATATCTGAGAGTGGGACCACCAGGGGCTGGTAGATAACAACATATATGTGGAATGACATGATTGGTTAAGGGCACTTAATGTTGAGCAAATGTGCTTGAAAATAATTATAAGCTTGTTATAGGACAATGGTAGGGCATATGTTTTCTGTGAACCTGTTATTAAAACTGCTTTCTCACACATGCCTTTTCCTGGTGGACGATTGTAAAGAAGATTTATAAATAATGAACCAAGTCAAGATCTTTTGAGCATAGACTATCACATCCTGCATCTGTCCTTAAAACAGAGACTATATTTCCTTTAGGTTATATGGTTAGGCTGCCACAAAGGCTAGAGAAGCTTCTGTTTAAAAGGCAGCTTTCAAATTCAGCATGGATTCTAGACCCTTGTTAACACTTTAAGATGGATTTAGGCTCTACTTTCAGGCTGCCCAGTTTACATAGACACCAAGTCCCTCTGATTTCAAACATTCACCCAGAACTTAGTATTTTCTTTTCCTTCCATCCATTTCCCACTAGCCCCTACTTTGTTCATTTTGAGGGAGAAAAAAATCAAATAGCAAATTTGGGGATGTTCTGAGATGTGTTCATGTACTTAGTGTGACCCAATCATAATATTATAGTAAATATTTAATTGAATTTAATATTTAATTGAATATAATAAAGTCTAGGTGTTTTTCAGAATTGTGATAGATAAAGTGAAATTGGAAGTTGGGGGTTTTCTAAGAAAGAAGGACAACTCTCTGAGTCCTGTGAAATGAGAGCAATGCAAGAGTGGGCTTGATGCTGACTTGAGCAGGATTATAAAGCTTAGAAAGACGAACCTAAATATAAATTCGCCTTTTTTAGATTATAGGTCCTAGCATATTTTTTGAAAAGCAAACCAAAGCCCATGGTCTATAACCTTATATCAAATTACAAAATTTCACCCCTGAATTAATTGTTGTAGTTGTTGTAAGACTACCTTTGACATGTTAGTGAGGCACACTCTCGAGGTCATACATGCTTTTTTAGTAGTTACAAAGACCAAGGGCTTGTCTTTAATTGCTTGGGCATCTTTCAAGTCAGTGCCCAGCTTGCCTTTTCAAAAACCAACTGAGCCTGACACAGTTGTACTCACTGCTTAACGCTCTGTAAAATGTGATTTAAATATGTCTAACTTATTGTTTCATGCTGGGTTTTATGGAACATAAATTTCTATTTAGTCCACTAATTTACAATAGAAGTTTGTTACTAATATCACTGCAGGCTCCATTCATCTAAAAATATTGCTCATAACCTATGCTAAAAATATGGTATATATTTGTACTGTATGTAAACAATGTTGTTTTATTAGTGTGCAGTGCTTTGTCTATGGAAATGTTGGTATTGCAGCATATATTTAAAGGGGCTAGGAACACAAGTGTGTTAGAAAGCTACAGAAAAATGAAATCCCTGCAGGATGGGATTTATGGAATATTCAGAGCCCCTGGCAGAAAATCTACATACAATTCCTACATTATCTGTATAGCCAAAGCAAATTCTTACAGAATGTTCTAGGAAGCTCTTTCATTTCATGTATTTCCCATATTTCTAACTGTTTTATAGGTAGTTGGAATGGAAAATATATTCATTTTGAAAGAGGTAATCATTACTGCTTTAATGACCATGGTTTTGCTTTCAGACATGCTTATTAAATGGACCCCAAAAAATGTGAGTTGGATCTTCTTTAGACAAAATAATTAATAAAGGGCATTATGTAGAATAGGGCTGTAGTTTGGGTGGTGAAGAAACATAGTATTTTCTCCTCTCTTTATAAGGGTATTTGGACTGGAGGAGATGTAAATTTAGGGCATGGAAAGTTTAAGACACTGGAAGAATCCCTCTGAATCATTTTAAATGATCTTTGTCAGTCCTAGCCACTTAACCTGGTCTTGTAAGTATTCGGTGCTGAGCTGTAATATCCTCCATCATTTATGGTAAAAAAAAAATGAAGAAAAAGAAAGGTTAATTGATGCTCATCCTAGTTATGAGTTAACATTGTTCCTGAGGATTATTTAATGGATCTGATACCCAGAGTGAGGCAGCCTCTGCACTAGCCTCCTCTTCCTCGCTTTGACAGGAACATTACTGCTGGGCACCACGTGGTGAACACAGAGTTGGTACTTGCTGACCATTTGAGGATATGATTTTGACTTAAAAAAAAAACAAACTGGATTTAAAAAAACAAACACTGATATAGGTCTTCAAATAAGTCACCCATAGCTGAGCTTCTTTCACCTTTAAACAGATACATGGAAAACCTTACCATTTGTTTAAAATACACATGTAGAAAATTAAGCCTATTGGGCTTAACGTGCTTTGATAAGAGGTTCATTATCCTGTGTTTACATGGTTCCCCAGAACTCCAAAAGTGTATCATCTATGTTGGAAATTTTTTATAAGCAACTCTTTAAGCATTTTAATGTAGCAAGTGAATCTTAGAAAACTGCTCTTCTAATTTACTACTTCATTCAATCCATGCTAAGGAAGAAGCAGTGAGTCATGTAATTAAACGTGTTCTTTAAGGCCTTCAAGGTGCCACTTTCCAATTGATAGTAGCATTTCGCTAGTATCTTCAAGAGTAAATATGAAAGTGCTCTTTATACAACCTGCTGCTGCTGATGGTCCCTGTATTATAACCTTGGTCTGCATATTCATGAACTCTTATCAGCTATTCACTTGTTGGTTGTCTTTTCATTAGAAACTTTAAAAGCATCCACATTAAAATGGTATTTCTTAATCATTAGGATAAGTGAGATAGAATGTAAGTACTAAATCTTATGCTGAAAGTGCCCCTTTCCCGAGTTTACAAGAAAAAAAAAAGAAGACTCTGTAATCAACATTTGTATCTATACATATGACATTGCCTATAACTCCTTAAGCAACAATCCATCCTCACTTCCATTTTGAAGACCAATATGCATCCTTTGGCTCAGTGGAAATCCTGTCACATCTGAGCTTGCCCAGACCATGAGCACCCCAACCCAGAACAAGATCAGTATGAAAATTGTACTGCATTCCCTACACTTTCTCATTTTCTTTCCTCCCTTGTTATGTTTTCTGTGCTTTTAGAAAGGAAAACAAAGCCCATTTAACTCTAAGCTTGCAGTCTACAAATACTTATTTTAAATTACTGAAAAGAAAATATATGTCTTTAATAAGGAGTTGGAATTTACCATTCACTATATATATTTTCCCTTTGTGTTCTTTCTCCTTGGAAATCATCTGTGGGTAAAACAATTTGGTCTACAGGAGACCTACATTAATGTCTGTTATTATCTATCTTCTGTTTTATATGATGAAGTAGTTCATAGTATTTCCTGTCAGTAGTAAAATTTTGAGATAGTTGTAGATTCAGGTGTAAGTGGATGATTTTGCATTAAATATGGAAATATATTGATTTTCAAGTGCCTCAAGATAGCAAGAGTACATCACATGCAACGAATACGGGTGGGAGGGAGAGTCTGTTAAAACAGCAGTTTTGGAATAGAGGTGATATATTTCAAGGTGAAAACTGAGTGATTGCTTATAGAATCCATATAAAAATCACTCAGATTAAGTGACCTCACTGCCCGAAAGCCTCACTTTAAAAACTTAGAGGCTTGGATGCCATGAATTCTATAGGATTGTTTCAGAGTGGATTTTGTGATAGCACAGTGAGAAAATGGCCAGGTGTCCTTTCTCCACACACCTCATGGCTGAGCAGATTCCAGACAGGAATGGAAGGTGAGTGATCTGGATGCTCTATTGAATGTCAGTGGAATGTCTCTTGATGTCCATCCACTGCTTTTGCTTCATCCAGAAGATTCATTTGTGTATCAAAATAATGGAATTTCTTTCCTTTTTTTTCCTCTCTCACCTTTTTATAATCTGCTGAGTTCCAAATTTTGCCTCTTGGAATTTCCCCTAGTTGGACAAAATGAAATATTTTGATGGTTATTAGAGATGTCAAGTTAGGGGAAACTTCACTCAAAGAGAAGGAGTCAGATAGCCTTGGTGGAGAAAAAAAAAAGTGGAAATATTTCTACCTGTAAAATTCTAAGATGAAGTAAGACCAAGCAGTATTTTGTTGTGTTGAACATAGGGTTGCTGTGAGGGAGAACAGACTCAGTGACCCCTAACAACAGCAACAACAACAACAACAACAAAAGGTTTTCTATCCTGTGGTTGTGATTTTTATTCATTGTCTTCTTCATGGAAATGTTTGAGTACCTTTTCTGGGTTTCAATGATAGTACTGTATATGATAGAGAATTCCTTGTCTGTTGAATTTTAGAGCTCCATCCTAGAGAAAATTACAGAGATTATGTAATCCTTCCCTTCAAAGGGTTGACAATTTGAAAGTTGCAAATGAACCTTAATAGAGTAATATGTTTAAGGTAAGCTAGGAGTAACAAATGCTATAGAGGATTAGAGGAAGCAAACCTGTTACTTGCCAGGATAACCAGGAAAAATTCCCTTAAAAAATATTTATACTGGGTTTTAAAATATGCCTAAAGTTGTACTAAGTAGACAAGGCAGAGAATTGGTTTCTTAGCAACAGTGATAGAGATAGAAAAGGACATAATGAAAGGGCTTTGAAATTTTTGTGGGAAAATGGAACGAAAATAAGATGGAACTTTTTCCCTGAGCTTTTTGAAGCCCCTTATATTTAGGAGATGATCAATGCTTTGGTTGAGTTAAAATGTAATGTGCATTTAAGGGATAGTAGAACAAAATGGTTAATGTCTAGGTTGTAGTAAGCCTGTGTTAAGATTTTGAATGCCGTGCAAGCAGGGTTGCATGTCCATGACAGCTAGTCATAAGGGTGGAAAACTAGGGAACTGCCTGAGAAGTTTAGAAAGATGCACAGGAAATCCATGAGTCAAGCAGATTGGAATGTGGAATGGAGCACAAGAAGTTGAAATTCAGAAAACCTAACCATGGTGGCATAGTGGGTTAACATGACACAAGGACTTAAAGAGCCCAGATTTTAGCAGAACGCCATTGACCAGGGGGAGGGGGGCTGGTTCTTGATTAAAATTTTGGTCTATATGGAGCAACAAAAATGTTCATAGTCGCAGAAGTAATATTGTAATATATCTATTTTAATTTTAAAACGCTGCGGGATATTGTTACATTGTTAAAAAGCAGGACATCTGGTCACCTTATGCAAGGTCAGCAGTTCAAAGCCACTAGTCACTTCTCAGAAGAGAGAGGAGGTTTTCTATTCCTAGAAAGATTTGCAGTCTCAGAAATCCACAAGGCACTTCTCTGTCTTACAGGAAATTAATTGTTAAAAAAAAAGTTAGGTACTTTTTAGATATGAACTGTTTATAATCTGCCACATATATCTGAGTAAAGGTATTTAGTGAAAAACTCCTTAAAAAGAGGAATAAACAGATCAGTAATGAAGGTTGATCTGGGAAATTAAAGGAAAAATCAGATCTAAAAGATTTCATTTTAATTTGGGAATAGGATTTATTGGCTTGCTGATTGTGATTAAGCGAAGGAAGAAGGAGAATGAAGAGGTAGGAGTGGATGATGATCAAGTTTTCAAGCTTGAGTAATTTGGGAGAAATTCAGAGCCAGAATACAAATGGGAGACATGAAGAGAAAGAAGCAAGCTTCTCTGATGAGTTGAAACATTGAAGCTGAAGTTGAGCAAGGTAGCAAAGTGGCTTTGTCTAGGAAGCTGATGGAAATGTGGAGTAGTGTCCTTGGGTAGCTTAGGTTTTCAATTGCTCCTGTATAAGCTAAATATAGATGGAAGAAACTATCTAGAGATTCCTTATAACTCACTGTGACTTGAGTTAAGCTCTGCTTGACAGACTTGATTAATGTCTAATTTGGTATTACTGTTTGATATTATGTTGGTTGAGCACTTCTGGGATACTTACATTGGATTTATACTTGAGGTATTTGTGTACAAACAAGCTAACATTTAGAGCAGTATAATAAACTCAGAAATGATTACATATTCTTATGTGGTGTTCATGTAAAAATGACAAGAATCCTCTTTCTATACCTGTTCATTCAGGGTGATTCTTCTTTACTTTTAAGTGTTGGCACTATCCTACCCCACCCATCTCTGCTTTTGATTTTTCTTTCTTGATGTTTTGAAAATATTAAGCCTTTTAAGAGTAAAGTACATGCCACAATTAAAATAGTTAATCCATTTCTACAATTGAATTATTGAGAAATATTTTTAAGTTTTAGTGTGAGACTACAAACAAACAGACCAAATGACTTGTTCTTCCTTAGAAAGGAAAAGGAAGTGTGGGACTCAGAATTTTATATCAACCTAGATGAGGGTGACATCATTAGAGAGTCTATAGATATTAAAAGAATAATAAGACAATGTTAAAAACAACTTTATGCTAATAAATTAGACCAATTAGATGAAATAGACACATTTATTGAAACAAAAGCTACTCAAACTCACTTTAGAAGAAGTAACCAAATTAGTCATATATCTATTAAAGCAATTGGAGGTACAAGGAAATGCCAGATCCAGCTGGATTCACCAAGCATTTGAAGAAGTAAATGGTATCAATTCTATACAAACTTCTTCATAAAAATTGAACAGGAGGCAATTGAACAGGAGGCAATGTTTATGAGATCATTTTGTGAGATCAGCATTACACAGTATCACCATAAAGAAAACTACAGACCATTCACTCTCGTAGAACACAGATGAAAAAATTCTTAACAAATTTAATGATCTATAGAAAGAATAATAATGTGTCCCAATCAGGGGGATTGTGCCCTAAGATGCAAGCCTAGTTTAACATTCACCAAATAATATAAAAACTTTAAAAAAATTATGTTTATTTCAATAGAGGCAGAACAATGAATCTTTAAATTCCAATAATCATTGCTGATACACATCTTAGCTAGCTAGTAATAAAAAGGACCTTTTTAAGAAGTCTATAAAGGTCATCTATGAAAAACCTAGACTTAATACCTAATTGTGAAAGATTAAAATGCTTTTCTGTAACATCAGAAACAAGTCAGCCATGCCCACCCTCCTGACTTCCATTCAACATTGTACTGAAAGTCTCATCTCTTGTAGTTAAGACAAAGGAAAGAAAGAAAAGGCATTCAAATCAAAAGAAGAAATAAAACTTTTTATTGTCAAACAATACTCTGTATTGAAAGTCTAAGTTAAGTTAACATAGTAGCAACTAATACTAAAAAATGGGTTTAATCAAGGTTGTCGCATAGAACACACAGGTATACGAGTTGTACTCGTATAAACTAACCACAGTCAATAATCTAAAGTTTAAAAACTAGTAATTCTTACAGCAGCAGCAGCATTTTTTAAAAGTAGCATTTTTAGCAGCATTTTTAAAAGCCAAAACACAAATTGTGTAAGACAGTGAAAACCAACAAAACAGTACTGAGAAGACTTGGGGAATAGACCTAAATAAATGGCAGAGATATGAATGGGAAAATTCAATATCGTGACTGTGTCAATTCTTTTTGTTTTGTTTTGTTTTGTTGTTTGTGGGCATCACTGCTCTCCGGTGGTGGGAGTAGGAGGCCCAGCCCCACTGCTGGAACTGAACCTCCATCCCAGTGGGCCGCAGTCCCGCGCACAACCACTACGCCACCGGGGCTCAGCCCCGACTGTGTCAATTCTTATCTGTAAATTTGGTGTGATTCCATTTAAAATCTGAGCAACCATTTTCAAAGAAATGGATAATTTGACTTTAAATTTCATATGGAAATGCAAAAAGAAAGCTAAACAAACAAAAAAAATCTCCACAAAACCCCAAAGCCAACAACAACCAAATAACAGATTATCCTAAGCAATTGAAAAAGAAAAAACACAGAAGACCCAAGAGTACCTGATTTTAAGATTTATTACAAAACCGCTTTAATCAAAGAAAAGCAGGTACATAAATGAGACAGGGAATCTGGAATTAGATCTATGTAATTATGGACAGCTTATTTCTAATAGATTCAGTGGCGTGAACAACAATCTTTTCAACAAATGATGCTGGGACGAATAGAGAGCCATGCACAAAGCAACGAATTTCCATTCATATCTTGGACTGGAGCTGAAATGGTAAAAACCTAAAATTATAAAACTTAATAGAAGAAAACATATAAAACAATGTTAGAGAATATATAACAAAACAAAACATATGAGAACACCTTTGTGGCTGTGGCACAGGCACAGGTAAACCATCAAAGTCATGGTTCATAGAAATAAAAAAAGAGAGAGAGAAATAAATTAGACTTCAGAAATAAAGTTCAGCCCTTCCAAAGGGACATAAGTAGCAGAATGGAAAGATAATCCAAAAACTGGTGTTAGGGGTGTTAATTGCAAACCCACTGCTACTCATCCGGTTCTGCCTCACAGTGACCCTTGTGCAGGGATTCTGTGACTTTGTAAATTTTTACAAGATCCTATCTTTCTCCCACAGCATCTGACAGCTTTGAACTGCCAAGCTCGTAACCAGCATGCCTTGAGATGCATTTGATTATAGTTGGGGGCGAGGGGCTGTTAAAAATGGGTTTAAAATGATCAAATACATATCTTTATTAGATGCAGCTTATTTCATCTAAATTTTAACTCACCCACTTCAGTCTTGAGCAATTCTGATTCATAGTGACACTAGCTAGGGTTTCCAAAACTAAATATCTGTGCCAGCTGTTCTCAAACTGTGGGTCGCAACCCTTTTGGGGGCAGAACAACCCTTTCACAGGGTTCACCCGATTCATAGCAATAGCAAAATTACGTTGGTGTAGGGGTCACCACAACATGAGGAACTATATTAAAGGCTCATGGCATTAGGAAGGTTGAGAACCACTGCATGGAGACACAGAGCCTTGTTTTCCTTCCATGGACTGGCTAGTAGATTTAAACTTCCAGCACCACCAAGGCTCTTTAAACTTGAAAGCTGTCCCAGTTTGCATCATCCCCACCCAGAACCTCAATTCCACTCTCCCAGATTTAAGAAGGGAGATAGAATTATAGAACTCAACATTTTAACCAATATAGAATAAATTTTTTTGATTTGAGGTATTTAGGTGCCTGAAATATTCTTGATGGAGACACTGAGGCCTACGGGTATAAAATTTACTTTATCATTTCCTTAACCTCAGAGATTGGATAATAAAGTAGCAACCTAGTAGGGAGTAAGAAGATTGTTTTCTGAAGCATGAAACTTTACATAATTGCTTCCATAGTTAATGTCATTAAGTCTATTAGAACTCATAGTGATCCATAGGACAGGATAGAACTGCCCTTTGCAGAATGAATGGTGGGTTCAAACTGCTGACCTTAGAGTTAGCAGCCTAAAGTGTAATCCACTGTGTTACCAGGGCTCAGTGATGAACTTATCCAGCTTCAAAACAAACAAACAAACAAACAAAATCTTCACTATAAAATCATTTGCAGAGCCATTTCTTTCTTTTCTTTTCTTTTTTTTTTTTTTTTTGTGGCATCACTGCCCTGGTGGAGCCATTTCTTTTAATTTATGATAACTCACTATTAGTTAAAAGTGTCCCCTTATTCTTCTATTACACTAGTAAATTAATTTTTTTTCCTAAGAGGAAATAAATACACAACTGCAGTATGCATCATGATGTTCAGATGAGTGCTCTTGCCACCCAGAAAGCAAATAGCAAGAGGTGGTCAAAAAATAGGTACAGGGCTGAGCCCCGGTGGCGTAGTGGTTGTGTGCGGGACTGTGGCCCACTGGGACGGAGGTTCAGTTCCAGCTCACAGGAGCAATGGCTGGACCTCCTACTCCCACCACCAGAGGGCAGTGATGCCTAAACAACTGAAAAAAAAATTGGTACAGTTTGTAGTTGATGTCAGTCAGAGTTTATCTTAGTATACATACTTTCCTGTGCATAAAAAATTAAAGAACATGTTAAATGTGCTTGACAAAATGGATGGATGGATGATGATAAGAGCTATATGAG
Source organism: Nesogale talazaci (assembly GCA_004026705.1). NCBI lineage: Eukaryota > Metazoa > Chordata > Mammalia > Afrosoricida > Tenrecidae > Nesogale > Nesogale talazaci. The sequence goes on from PVJH01001069.1 coordinate 199,293, forward strand.
CTTCCCAATAAAATGACTAAAAATAATTAATTAAATTTTTAAAATTTACATGTGACCAAAAAAAAGTTAAACACTCTCAGATGCATGGAAACTTTTGTAACATAATAATGCAGTAATCTTGCTTTAATGGATGTCATAAAACAGAGCCTGATTTTATGAAAAATTGTATATTCTTCCCATTTTAAAAATAATTTAAAGCATTTGGGGGTTTTACAGAGCTTATGCAAGTTATTCTTAAGTCAGACATTTGTAACTCAAAGGCTGCCTATAAAGATATGTTGTTTTGGTATTTTCTTACTGTATAGAGTTTAGATGCAGATTCTTGGAAGTTTAGTGTTATAACTGAGAAGTGTGTTAACTAATGTGTAAGTGTGTAGGCAAACAGATGATCTCTCCAAGTATTTCTACTTTTCAGTGTCTCTCTACTCCATTAAATAGACAGCACTCTTTAGGATTTTATGGAGGTGGGGAGAGGTTGATAACTATATCATCAGCTAGTTTGAGATAATGTCCTAAAAATGTTGAAACAGCAGAAAGCTCAACTTGATTCAGAGAATACTACAATCTACAATAAATAGTCCAATTTAGGTAGAAGATATGAAATAGTGGCTTTTGAAAAAAAGAAATCAATGATGACATGTTGACTTTTAATTTTAAAAGGACTGATCATTACAAATATATATGATTGCAAATTGTTACTTGTGTAGTATGAAACAGATTCTGTGATTAGCATTAGTTTCTAGGGCTGAACCCCAGTGGCAGAAGTGGTTGAGTGCGGAACTGCAGCCTGGGGGCTTGGCGGTTCAAATCCAGCTCTGGTAGCTCTCAGGAGCGGCACTGGGTAACGCCCACGACCACCAGAGACAGTGATGCCCACACACAAAAAATAGTTCCTAAACTTACATCCTCTAGATGAACTATAATTGAAAACATAGTTTTCGAATTGAAGGCATGTGATGAACTTTAAAAAGTTCATGGACCACAGGAGCAAAGGCTGGGCCTCCTACTCCCACCACCAGAGGGCAGTGATGCCCCCCCCCAAAAAAAAAAAGTTCATGGAAAAATGGGCCTGAAAGAAAATGGAATTTTTGAAGCCCTTTCATGTTAGTCAGAATAAAATAGTTTATGTTGTGTGTACCCCCGAGTGGATTCAATCTCATAGCAAACTGAAAGGTCATAATAGAACTGCCCCCTATAGTTTTCTTAGGCTACATCTGTATGGAAAGATTGCTGGTGGCTCAGTGAGTTAAGTATTGGGCTGCTTATCTCCAATTTGGCTCTTCAAACCCAGTAGCTGTTCTATGGGGGAAAGATGAGGCTATTGGCACCCATAAAGATTTACAATATTGAAACCCTATGAAGCAGTTAGTTCTACTGTGCTCTATTGGATCATTTATGAGTTGTAATTGACTTGATGAGAGTGGATAATCCTTATGGATACAGATTGCCAAATCTTTTAAACCCACAGAGCCTCTGGTCTTTTCGAACTCAGACATTTCAGTTCGCAGCTGAGCACTTAACCATTGTGTGCCACCAGGGTTGAGTTAGGCTGTAAAAACAACAAAAAGGAAATCTCAGTAACAAAGTGTAACAAAAGTCTATTTCTCATTCACACTTCAACTCCACCTAGGTCTGAGTTTCATGTTTCATAGTTCCTCAGTGATGGAGGCTAACGGAGGCCTCATGCACTAGCATATAAATTTTTCAGAATGAAAATCACACATTGCTCCATTCCGAGCGTGTTGGCCAGAGTCAGTAATGTAACGCCTCCTAATTTTGTGTTTTGTTTGGGCGCCTCCTACTTAAGAAACAAAACAACAACAAGCCCACCATGCAGCTGATTCCAACTCATAGTGACCTCTGTAAAGTGCTTCTCAGGCTTTGGAAATCCCTCTCGGAGCAGACAGCTTCAGTTTTCTAATTACAAGTAGCTGGAAATTTGCAATGGTGGGAGGCATGAATATTCACTAATAAATTCATGTTTTTTGTTATAAAAGAATGCCCAGATTTGTTAATATAATGTGTACTCTGCTTTGCCTGATGTCTTTGAAATACTACTTTTGGGGGAGAAAGTTTAATGTCATAATTAAAGTACATAACTGATAAAGATGCTTATAAAGTGACTTTTTATGTCACACTTTTTTTTTGGGTGTATTCACATTTGTTAGGAAGAAGGGGGGGAAATCAATGTATTCTTCTATGTATCATTATTCGTATAAGTGTTAAGATGCCAGTTTCCATTTTCCAAATAATGAAAATAACTTTGTTTCTGAAAATAGCCAGAGCAGTGGTTCTCCCCCTGTGGGTCCCCACCCCTTGGAGGTTGATTGACCCTTTCACAGGGGTTGCCCTATTCTGTAGTAAACTGTAGTGAAACTACAGTTATGAAGAAGCAAGGAAAATAATTTTATAGTTGGGGCTTGAAAACCACTGAGTGATGACTGCTTGCATGGGTGTTGATTGTAGATCCACGTAAAATGAAACTTAGGACCTTTTCAATCTTCGCCCCATGTGTCACGATGCTGCATGGTGACTCAGTTGTAAGGCGGTTTGCTTGTGTGCACTGAGGTGCCAGCAGTAAGGCTTTTACTTCCTTTCAGCCATGGTGCTGTGCCATTTGCCTTGGAGGACTCGCCATGGGGTAGTCCGCTCCGTTCTCTAGGGCTGCTGTGAGTCTGACTCTGGATAGTAATGGGAGAGGATCTGTTCCTTTGCAAGTGGAAGACTAAATGCACAGAGTCCTCAGAAAGGTTCGAGATGAATAACCTTGCAAACAAGCATTTTAATCTGCTGTTTTGAAAGGCCCACCCCTTTGACTTACACTACTAGTTGCTTATCATAGACACTGCAAAAATCTAGCCCTAAAATCTCTTGCTTTGTCCTTACAATCATCTAAGAATTGCTCATCCTCACAATTCAAGTACATGTTGGACCTCTTCCTTCCCACATTATACCTGTGTGAAACCCACAAGCACTAGTTGGGCAGTTTGTAAATATCAGGCACCATAATTTCCTTGATACACATATGAAAAAAAATGCCTACTTTATGACTTGAAAAACATATATCCACTTAGGAAGAGACATGTAAGCTAAGGCTTCACTATGATTTTTTTTTTTTTGGCATCACTGCCTCTGGTGGTCGTGGGCACTACCCAGTGCCGCTCCTGAGAGCCGCCGCTGGATTTGAACCGCCAAGCCCGCGGGCCGCAGTCCCACACTCAACCACTTACGCCACCGGGGCTCAGCCCAGCTTCACTATGATTTCAGAATGCTGAAGGCTTGATTCTGATTTCTATTTTCTACATTTGTTCCCCCTTCTCATCCATGCATATTTCTAATTCTCAGATTTATTCTCTGTCTAGGCATCTATACTTGGTTGTCTCTATTTGACTTGGCATCTGTATTTGATTGTCTCATAAACATCTCATACTTATATGTCCCAAAGAAACTCTTGATTATTGCTCCTTCAGTCTGTTCTTTTTCCTGTATCATGACACTGACCCACCTTAATTGCTTGGCCCTCCTCAAGCCTAGAACTCATCCACGATCCTTCTCTCTTTTGTGCTCTCCATATTTTATCCATCAGTCCTGTTTGTTCTACCTCTGCAATGCCTTTTGAATCCATCTACTGAAGACCATATGCGTTGCCACTATTCTTGTTGATGCTAACATTAGTTCTTCCCAGATAGTAATAGCCTTTTAACTAATCTCCTTGTTTGCCTTTTCAGTTAATTCCTCATGTACAAGCCAGACATGGCTTAGAGACAACATCTAGTTACTCTTTATGCTTAAAATGCATTCATGACATCGTACTTTTAAACTCCTTCAAGGCCCGAATGACTTAACAGGATTTAGTTCCTGCCTCTGCTTCTCCATCCTCATTTCATACTTCATCCCACCTCCCTTACTAAGCTCCAGCCAAACTTCTTCCTTTTTTTTTTTTTTTGAACTTGCCAAACTCTCATTTCTAGGACTTTACCTTGTTTTTCTTTTTGCCTGGGATTATTCCCTCTGGCTCTTCATAATCTCATATCACTTACTGAGTCTTTCCTGATAACTTTATCTTAGTGATCTCACGGTATTTATTTCTTCATAAACTTACTGTCATCAAGTTCCAACTCATAGTAAACTCTATAGGACAAAGTAGAACTGTCCCTGTGTGTTTCTGCAAATCTTGATGAAAGCAGGTTGCCTCATCTTTCTCCCTGGTTATAAAACAACTGACCTTGTCCAGTAGCAGCCCAACAAATAATCCATGGCACCTCCAGGACTCCCACATCATGCTTCCTAAATACCAAGCGAGACGATCTAGTGAAAGGCGGCAACAAACTATTTGCACTAGGGGAATGAACAAACAGTGCATAGTTAGCAAGATCCAGTAAAGAAAAGAAAGGCCAAGAGAGAGAAGAGATGTACAAATAGAAAAGAAAGAAGATATTAGAATGTTTGTGAAGGTATAAAAATGAACTTGTATCTAGAACTAAAAAACCAAACTAAACTAAGTGCTATCAAATCAAGCCTGACTCATAATGATCTATCGGGCAGAGTACAACTGCCCCTGTGGGTTTCCAGGCTATAATTCTGTCTGAGGGCAAAAGCCTCATCTATCTCCCTGGAAGCAGCCAGTGCGTCCCAAATGCTGACCTTGCCATCAGTAGCCCAATGCATAATCCAATAGACATACCAGCAGGGATCTTCAGAAAATATAAGAAAGTCTCAAAATTCAACAATAAGAAAGCAACCCAATTTTTAAATGGGTAAAATATTTGAACAGGCATTTACCAGAAAAGATATACTAAATGAGCTTATGGAAAGATGATCAACATAGTCACTAGGGACATGCAAATGGAAACCATAGTGATATGTCAAAATCACAATGAGATAGCACTACAAACATATTAGAATGACTAAAAAAATGTAACTATACTAGATGTTGCCAGTGTTGTAGAGCATCTACAATTCTCTTCCATTATTATTTTTAGAAACTCACTGCTATTGAATCGATGCTGACTTAAAATGACCCTCTAAGACAGGAGTCCTAGGAGACTCGTTTGAGTTTCTGAGACTGTAACTGTTTACAGAAGTAGAAAGTCCCGTATTTCCCCCATGGAGTGTGCTGGGGCTGCAAGCTGTGCATATTTGAGGATTGCAGCCCAATTCATAACTATGCTCAGGGCTCCTTCTCCATTGTAGTAGACATGCAAAACGGTACAGCCACTCTGATAGGTTTTGCAGTTTTAAAAATAAAGCTAAATACAATTATATAGTGACCCAGTCACCATGTCTTCTCTAAAGTATTTATCTCAGCCAAAATGAATGTAAATTTATGTCCACACAAAAACTTGAATAGGCATGTCTACCTATCAACATTATTAATAAATGGCAAAAATTGGAAACAACCCAAGTAACCCTTAACTTGGTGACTGAATAAGCAAATTATATATCTAAATAACGGAATACTGGTCAGTGACGAAAAGGAATGAACTACTGAAAGAACACCATGGATGAATCTCAGATATATTATGCTAAGCAACAGAAGCAAGATTCAAAAGACTACATAGTTTTGGGTTTTTTGCAGGGTGGGGCATCACTGCCCTCTGGTGGGAGTGGGAGACCCAGCCTTGCTCCTGGAGAGCTGCTGCTGGATTTGAACTGCCAAGCCAGTGGGCTGCAGTCCCGCACTCAACCACTACGCCACCAGGGCTCAGCCCGACTGCATAGTTTTGATTGCATAAACTTGGAGCTACAGCAATAGATAAGAGGTCAGAGGTTGTCCAAATTTAAGTAGAGGTGGGGACAGGGCTTGACTACCAAGAGACAGCTCATGAGCTTGTTTCAGGTGATGAAATTGTACTGTGATTACCATGGCATGATGCTTACATGAGTCTTAGAACCATATACCAAAAAGAACCCCAAGAATTTTACTGTGTAAATCTAAAAAAACTTAAAATGAAAACAAAAAATTGTGGGACAGTGTTCTGTGAAGTATTGGGTAAACATTGTTTTGGGGGTTTTTTTTTTGTGTGTAGTTCATCGTAGTGGTTGATTATGGTATCAAGCCAACAGATTTCAATATTCTTGTGTGTGTTTTGTCTTTTAATTTTTTTCCTTGAGAAAAGAGATATTATTGCAAGAAAGTGTTGACTTTGGCATTATTTGATGTTGGTATTATTAAAGCTGATAATGCTGTATTGATTCATCTCATTTTGTACCAGCTTTTCTCAAGTGAATAAGGTTTTATTTTCTTATCATGCACTTGCATTATTACTTCCAGTATTTAATTTTATAGTAATGATGCTTTCAAAACACTTATTTGTGCAAAGATGTGTTTTAAATTTGCATTTTCTCAAGAAAGAGATGATTTTTAGTGTTTTATGACCCAGCATTGTACATGTGAACTTTAAACCCTATAACCTAAAAAAAAAAAAAAAAGACTAATAAGATGTATAAAAAGTGTTTTCGGGCTGAGCCCCGGTGGCGTAGTGGTTGTGCTTGGCACTGCGGCCCACTGGGATGGAGGTTCAATTCCAGCAATGGGGCTGGGCCTCCTACTCCCACCACCCGAGGGCAATAATGCCAAAAAAAAAAAAAAAAAGTGTTTTCCCCCATTTTTAATTCTCTGTGCTCATCTCTAATGAAACAGCTGTGTCCACTAGCGTACATTAACACTGAGTTAACATTTATCAGACAGCGTTTTGTATGCTAACTTCATTATATTTTGTCACAATCCATTGTGCAAGTGTTAGGTTAATTACTTGAAACCCAGACCTGCTTGCTTGAAGAATTTTCTATTTGAAGTACATCAGAGTCATTATTTATTGCACCTTTTGATCTCCTTTGAAAAACTTTCCAGCATTTATTTTTCTATTATATCCCTCAACAAAAGGAAGCCGTTTTTTACCCTACTAATGCATGATCTGGTATATTTCATGAGTATATAGAATACAGGGTTGGATTATGGAATGTATCCTTCCCTCAACTTCCTGCACTATTTGAGACTTAGCCCATTTTCTTATGTTTTCTCCTTCCAGAAAGCAATCTGATTTATGTAGCAGTTATTGCTGTTGTAGCGTTTTAATTCCTTTTATCTTCTTCTCTCTCCATTTGGGATGATATGCAATATGCAAAGGGACATTTGATGATCCAGTAAATATCATAAGAGAATGTTGAGCTAGGTGGGAGCCATTCTTCATATAGAACCTGTCAGTTATCAAGGGTGGTGCCATAACTGTATCCTCATCTACAGTACAACATTTCTTTTAAAACTTGTCACTTAAAAACTATAAAGCCAAATATTTAAAAGCATTCAGGATGTTTACTTTGGTGAGCCTCACTGTTGATTTTGTTGTTTTAGGAATGCGGTAGAGGAGTCCGTTGTTAATCACATCCTAACCCTATAAAATATGTAATAAGCTGCTGAAGAGAATGATGACAGTATAGAGTTTCATTTGAACTCATGCAAATAAATGTAGAGGTTTCCCAGAAAGCCATTTTTAAAGCATGAGCCACATTTTGAAAATAAAACAAAGAATAACGCCTTGGTGTAGAAATCTGTAATGAAACCCATAATAGCTCAAAGAGTACAATAAATTCTGCAGGGAGAGCTTTCCATTTTCTGTTCCTTTTCAAATTCTAATACTAAACTCTATTAGTAGTCAGTATAAAATAATGAGACATGAAGCCCTGCTGGTGTAAAACTATTACTAATCTGTTACTTTGCATAAATTTTCACTCAAACAATTGTCTGTGGTCTTCTTACGAAGGACCTGTTATACGCTTTCCAGCTAAACAGATGAGACCTATTAACCATTGCCTTTGAATGAATGGTGTCGGAATTTGCAGGCAAGGCACTTTTCACAAGTTGGGAAAAGAAAGGACTAGAATGTAAGGACCTAGAAGAGTTTTTACTTCAAATCAGAGACCAGTTATTCTTAAATGAATTGAGGTTCTTTTTGTTAATTTTAGTGTCACATTAAGGAAAGGCAGAAAGTATTGATACTCTTATTTGTAAGAGAAATATATTCTGAAAGAGTCACCTTGCTATATCCAAATAGCATAACTGTTTTACTTTTTTTGTGTAAGAGAGAGTTTATTTTTTTAAATCATTTTATTGAGGGCTCATACAACTCTTATCACAATCCATGCATGCATCCATTGTGTCAAGCACATTTGTACATTTGTTGCCATCATCATTTTCAAAACATTTCCTTATTACTTGAGCCCTTGGTATCTGCTCCTTATTTTTTCCTCTTCCTCCCCCCTCCCTTCCTCAAGAACCCTTGATAATTTATCGAATATTATTTTTCCATATCTTTCACTGTCAGGTGTCTCCCTTTACCCCTTTATCTGTTGTTGATCCCACTGGGAAGGGATTATAGATAAGTCATTGTGACCAGTTCCCTCTATTCCCCTCCACCTTTCCCTTCCCCTTCTGGTATGGTTACTCTCAATATTGGTCCTGTTCCTGTATTCCCTGTTTTTTCAGCTGTTTTCTGTACTCATGTTTATGCTCTGGTCTAGCCAGATTTGTAAGGTAGAATTAGGGTCATGAAAGTGGGAATGAGGATGCATTAAAAAACCAGAGGAAAGATATATGATTCATCGGTGCTATGCTGCACCCTGTCTGGCCATCTTCTCTGTGCAACCCTTCTGTAAGGGTATGTCCAGTTGTCTACAGATTGACTTTGTGTCTCTATGCCACACTTTCACATTGCATAATTTTTTATTCTGGATCTTTGATAACTGTTCCCATCGACACCTCATGATCACACAGGCTGACGTGCTTCTTCCATGTGGGCTTTGTTGCTTTTCAGCTAGATGGCCGCTTGTTTATCTTTAAGCCTTTAAGACCCAAGATGTTCTATCTTTGGATAGCCGGGCACCGTCAGCTTTTGGTATTACATAACCACTAGTAAAGGTCAACAAGTAGATCTCGAACTATTTATTGGCTTTTCTTTTCTTGTCCTTGGTCCTTTTGTTGTTGGTGGTGGTGGTGTGGTTATGGTTTTATTTTCTATTGCTGCTTTGTTCTGCTAGGTCTTGTGTTTTGTGCATATTATTATCTCTGCATGTCTATCTAGATGGGTTAGGTGGGATAAACAAGCCAGAGGAGAAAAGAAGGACAGTTCCAGGCTGGGGTGGGCTCGGGGGCAAGGGAGAGGGGGAGGTTGGGGGGGGGGGGCAATGAGTATCAACAAACTCAGGGACAAGGGTACAACAAATGACTGAAAATTGATGGCGAGGAGGGCGTAGGAGGTCTGGTAGAGCTTGATCAAGGGCACCGTAACCAAGAGAAATTACTGAAACCCAAGGGAAGGCTGAACATAATAGTGAGACACGTGGAAAGTTAAAGAAAATAGAAGAAAGAACTAAGACAAAGGGCATTTATAGAGATCTAAATACAGGCATGTACATACGTAAATATTTATATATAATGATAGGAAGATAGAGCTATGTACATATATCTAGAGGTTTAGTATTAAGGAAGCAGGTGGACATTGGCCCTCTACTACAATACTTCCTCAACCCAAGAACACTCTGTCCTAGTAATCTGGCATTCTGAGATGTTTTACTTTAAGTAATTAGAAGTAGTGTGCCATTCACCCCCTCCCAAATGCCGATCTTGCCCTTGTCGCTCCTATGTCAGTTCTTTTTTTATCCCTTATAATTCAAGTAAGCTTTGGTTCTTTTTCCTCCTATTTCATATGTTAAAGCAGTTGCCAAATATTTTTATTCATATTTCATAATTTCTCTTCTATCTGTCTCTTCTTTCTCCATTCCCATTGCCAGCATATTAGTACAGGCCATTATGGCCTTGTGCCTAAATTATTACATCTCTAATTGGTTTCTCAACCTCCAGTTAATTCCTTTCCAATCCATTCTCACACCACTATTCGATTTATCTTATTAAAACACAGCTTTTCTCATTTGGATGTGATTGCAATAATAATTCATGTTACTAGTATTATTAAAAGACAGCACAGTACAATGGCATTGACTCAGAAGCCAAATAGACATGGGTTGGAACCCAAGACTAAACCCTCATTATTGGTTCTCACCATAGAAGATGAATTTACCTAAGCTTTTGGGGCCTTAGGTTCTTTACTTGAAAACAGGGAGAATAATACCAGGGTTGTTCTAAGGATTAACCACAACATATAAAGTATCTAACTTAGTGGGCTCGATAAATGCTGACTAAAAGCAACAGAAGTTTTGTAGTTTTTGTTATCTGACAAACACAGGGAGAATTGGATAGGGAGCATGGAACCTCGGGGAATACCCCTAACCAGAAACCCTACAGGAAGAGACTCCTCTCTGTATTACCAGATGCTTCTGAAAGAATGAAAAATTTTAACACATTTGTTACTTGAAATGTTTTCTTTTTCTATATATCGTTTGGTTGTCTCTCCTAAGTAGACTGTTCATTTTTTGAATATAGGAACTAAGACTTCTTGGCAAGCCCCCAAACCAAAAGTCATAGGTTGTTATAAGGAACTTAGTGTTACCTTTGCAGACTGCCATCTATATAGAGCAATAGATAGTAAGAGAAATTATTAAGGGTGAAGCAAGAGGACGTGGAGTATATCATGCTAGAAAAGTGGAGGCACGTTTAGGGTGAAAAGCAGAAGAATTAAATAGGAAGCAACCGGGACAGGACAGAGCTTTCCACCACAGGATGCTGTTGTTGGCTGATCTCACGTCAGTTTCTAACTCAGGGAGGACCCATGCACGATGGGAAAATGCTATCCAGTCTGGCACTGCCAGTCCAGATCACTACTATGGGATAGCAGGTATAAAATACTTACAGGAGAGGGACGCACACTGTTGAGATAAGTGTGGAAGCAAGGATGCTGTGAGTTGGAAAGGAGTAGACAATTGTTTTAGTCTTACACTGCACTTAGGCTACTTTGGGCACAGTTGTCTTAATATGTGGTCACCATTCTTTGTACCGTAGAAGAAATAACATTTTCTACTCCTGTGCTCTTTTCTGCAATATATATTATATTATTATAACCTTTGAGAAACCAGGGTCAAACTGCGCTTTAAAAAAATTATACATTTAAAGCTACTGAGAGTTGTAAGAATTGATGACAGGGCACTAGGTGAGACAATTATGTTTGTAGCAAAATGCCTTAATGCATGAAAACTCGGGAAAAAAATGACAGTTGCTCATCCTTTCTTTTGATTTACATTTTATTAAAACTTCTCACCTATTTTAAAGGAGCCATATACTTCCTCTAGTGGATAAAATGGTTGGATGCTAACAAGTTGGTAGTTTGAATCCACCAGTGGCTTTACTGGAAGAAGCTGAAGCAATCTGCCTCTTTAAGACTGACAGCCTATGACTCCTCCGGGGGCAGTTCTCTGTCCAACAGGGTTGATTTTGAGTTAGCATCACCACATCTGCAGTGGTTGGGAATCTACTTTAGGACCACAATGGCTTTTGCTCTCAAAGAACTGCCCTTAATTAAAGATACTAACTGGGGAGATCACAAAATAGCCATTATATGTACAGGTGTGCTCTGCAGTAACATCAGTCTGTTTGGATAATACAAACAGGATTTTGTATGGAGGATTTCAGCTGGTTCCTGGAAAAATGGAATTAAAAGATAGTGGAATTTTCCATGAACTTTTTGAGAGCTCCGCCATTGTGACTTACTTGGAAAGGTCCCTCAAAGGATGGCTAAAGTTGAATTTGCAACACCACAGCATCTCCAGCCCAGCTCCCCTAACACAGCCACTCAGGCACAACCGCTGAACCACGTGGCTTGCAGCTTCCTAACAGGATGCCCTGGCTCCTGCACGGACACATGTCAGATGCTGAGCTTTTGTTGCTCCTTTCAGACCACCAGGGTTCTCTTCTAAAGCAACCTCTCCTGCCCAGAGACGGAAAATTGCAGGTCCAAGTTTGCAGACATGTATAGTTTAAGGGTTGAGGGATATAATAGAATATAACCTATATGTAAGAGGTTTCAAAAAGTTAGTGGGGAAAATCCATTGTTCTTGAATTCCATTTTTTGAAGCCCCTTCACTTTTTGAAGTCCTTTCATATCAGATGGTGTCCACATAATGTCCAAATCACATGCAATCCTATTTCACAGAAGTATCTGGACACGGAGTGATGCATATCTATAGATGTCATTGAGCAAATAGTGGTTGTATTTGTGTTTATAATACAGTATACTTACTTCTGTTCTTAGACAATATGGAAAAATTATGACTGAGGAAAAGACCCGTCCCCTTAAAGTTTTTGCAGTTTATGGGCACATAAATAAGGAGCTTCAAAAATGTATGGGAAAATTGCACTATAATTTAATTCCACTTTTTCGTGAACTTTTTGAAGTCACCTTGCATACTTAACTCCCATTTTTATGGTAGCAAGTTTGTAGTGGTACAGGAGTCTAGAATAATTAGGGATCGTGTGTGGTTGGAAAATTCAGAAAGAAATCACTTGGATTTCTTTAAGCTGGATTCTGAAAGGTTTGATAGATTTTCATTAGGCAAAGAAGTCCCTAGAGCTTGAGGGGTGGATATTTGCAATGATTCACTCCCTCTCTGCATGGAGTCGTTGAGGTCGACTCATCGCGAGCGGCCCGTAGAGCAGCATAGAACTGCCACTGTGCCTTTCCAGGACTGCCCCTCCTTGGAGCTGCAGAAAGCCTGCTCTTTCTCCCTAGGAGTGGATGGTGGCTCTGAACTGCTGACCTTTCGGCTCTTAGGAATCACGACACTGCCAGAGCTCCCAGGTATTTCTGATAGAGGCAACAAGAAATGATCAAAAGAGGAAGTTTTTACACAGCCAGAGTGATATAATATTAGAGAAATAGATGAAATTTAAAGTCAACCGATTCCAGTTCTCAATCTTCGGTGTCTATTAAAATTACTGGAGCGGGGTGCGGGGGGGAGGGAGAGCGGGAAGGGGGGGGGGTTCTTGTTTGCATATAGATTCTCAGGCAGTGTACCTGAGTTTTAAAACCTCAAAGGTAGTCCAGGGACTTGCATAATTTTTTTGACATTACTATTAGATTTCTCAGGTGGGAAATGCTTCGGTCCTTTTGCTTCATACGAGAAAGAAGCCTAGTTTGTGATCCAAGTGGGATTTTGTAAAGGATAGAAGTAATTTCAGGCATTACAGTAAACTGAACACAAGCCAGAGATAGACTGCGACCAGGCTGCGTGGGACCTCAGAGGAGCAGCCGGAAAAGAGAGAATGGTCTCCTGGGGGGTCTTTGGCTGGTTGACTTCCATTGGCTGAATTAAGCCCACCTGACCTACATTGGGCCAATCCCAGTTGGTGTACTACCATCCAGGTGTACTGCCCCTTCTTGACTCAGAGCCTGAACTTGGAGCATGCCCAGTAGACACCCAGGTCCCTGTTCTGGTTATCTCAAATGACCCTTTTAGTAAGTTGTTGGCAGATACTGTTGTGTTAGTTTTGACTCATAGTGATTAGTACAAAGAACTCTTTGCTTCTGTGCCGTCCTTAAGACCATTGCTATGTTTCAGCACGTCGTTGCAGCCACCTTTCCAGTCTATCTTGTTTAAGGCCTTCCACTCTTCCACTGAGCCTCTGCTTTCTGGGCTTGATGTCCTTCTCCAGGGACTGAGTCCTCCTGACAGCATGTCCATGGAATGCGAGACCTAGTAAGTGCCTTGATGATTCTACTTCAGTTTGCCATTGAACTACATCTAGAGAAGAGCTGATCCAGCCCTTAACTTTCTACTTACTGTACACACCTTTGAAACATCTCTGCTAAATTATTACCTGCCTACTCTGTCTTTAAGTACCTTTATTGGCTAGAAAGTGTTTTCCTCTTTATTGGGCTGACATTTCTGTCTAGTCTCCCCATTGATTTTGGCTCTCCTCCCTTAAGGCCACAGAAAGCAAATGTAGAACTTCTTCCATACGAGAACCCTTTAAGCCTTAGACCACTCATCTGTACCCAGAACACATCCAGGTGCTCGTTTGGTTTGGTTCTGAAGTCCTTTCCTTGTCCCATATGCTCACCTTTGAAGATATTCCAGTTTTCCCATGACCTTTATAAAGTGGAGCACCCAGAACTAAGCACTATTACTGCATGGTCTCTGAGTTGTGAGTGAATAGTACCTAGATGGGCAGTGTGTTTTTAGCAATGAAATCCTCATATGGTCTTCATAAATATTGTAGTGGAAACATTGAGACAAAGGGTTGATTAGGGATTCTATGCCACCAAGTAAAGAAAGGTTTGGGAGCGTCCTTGAAATGTGCCTGGTAATTGTCAGCTGTTCAATTTTGGAAATGGAATAGAATGAGAGAAACTACCATTATCTTGGCCTCTCTCCACCTTCCCTCAAGGGTTAATTTACTCTACATCCTGGTTTATAAAAATATCCATCTCTCACCTCCATTTTCACTCTTCAGTGGCCCCTTTCTTCCTCTTTTTCTTCTTTTGCTTCCCATCTTTGTTAAGAATTTTCAAGTTAGCAGGTTATCTGTACTTTCATCTCATTCTTGATAATCCCAGATGGGGCAGAATGTAATACAGACTTGGAAAACTTGGCAGCAGAGGAACGACTTGGACTGGAGGACAGAACAAACACAACTGCTTCCAGTCCTGTACACACGTTTGTTTGTTAGATTGTTAGAACACATTGTTAGGTTTGAACCCTGGGGTTAAGTTAACCAGCGCTGCAGTGCAACAAGTTGAATTTAAATCATAACTTGCCCTGGTGGAGGGTTATGTAAATGTAGGTATTTAGGTCCTTATTTATTAGAGCTATTGAACCAGGACTGAACAATGTTCACTTAATTTTCTGCACATTCCATTTGTATGGGATAAAATTTTAACTCAGTTTTTGTGCCCACCAAGTCAAAGCACTTTACCCTCAGAAATGCTAAAGCAACAGTTATTTCAATGTGGGATACATTTCCAACATGATGGGTAAACTATATTGTACAGCCTTCCCCCTAATTCAGGCTTGGTAGGTAGGGAAAAGCCAAAATACAGCATTTTCTTTATCTTTGAAAGCAACACTAATCATTTTTCTTGTTTTGTAACCTTAATTGAGAAAAGATGTCTAGTAATTAACCCTTTCAAGTTAAAGTTCAGTGTAACCAAACCAAGTCTCTACTATAACATCCTTGAATTTTGTCTACTTTCTTGCCCTTTGTACTGAACTAAATCTGTTGATGACTGTAAGCGCTAGTTTCTTCTCCCACTAGTGTTTTTCTTTCAGAATAAGGATGCCAGTGAGCTTTACACGAACTCCATTGTGGTTTCTAGATATTACTAACATTTAAAGTTCTTTTTGAACTTGCTACAATTGTTTGCTACATCTTTTGTTTGCTGTTTATTATATCGAGTGATTCAAAAGTCCCTTGAGCCTCTCTTCCTATCTTTCTGAACCCAGAATTGACAGCTGAATTGTAACAAATTGGTATATACATTGACCCACATTCAGTGTCTCTAATTGACGGGTCATGCATACTTCTAGCAGGTTGACAAAGAACAGTTATTTTTCTGAGTCTTCACGCTCCCAAAACATTTTGTCTCAGTTCGAGTCAAATTTCTCAGAGCTGGATGTATTTTCAAACAACCCCCTGCAGTTTTGAAGTGTGGGCAAAAATCCAAGCAATGACAGGGTTGTTGTTTTTTTTAATCAGTTATATAGTTGCTATTAATGAAGAAAATGATGAATTACAGTGAGAAGGATGAGTGTTACTTGAAAACAGAAATGTTTTTGAGGATCTCTCAGTCTTTTTAACTAGTCAGGTGTGCAGGTTTGTTTTTTGCCTGCCCTCCTTTAATTTATCTAGATTCGTGTGCAGAGTTTACCTTTAGTATTTTTCAGGTGCTATAGGCCAGGCATTGGTCAACTAACTTCAAGGTTATTGGCTCAAACATACCACCTGTTCTCCCATAGAATGATGAAGCCATGTAAAGATTCAAAGTCTTGAAAACCCCTGTAGGGTATTGCTGTATATGGAATAGACTGTGCAATTGCAGTAGGTGTGGATTTGGGTTTGTGTGATGCTAGGTACATACTCCACATAGGTGTGTAGAGTTATATTCTCAGAAAAGTTCCATCCTGACTAATAGGATCATTATGAGTTAGGATCAATTTGATGACAGTAAGGTTTCTGGGGATTTTTTATAAAGGTACTTAGTAGATTGAAGTAATATATTCACATTGAGTAAGAGATTGAATTTCCATCTCTCTCTAAGGTGCCTACAAGATCTGACTTAACTAGATGGCAGTGGTTTTGGTTGTTTAAGAAAATGTGGCCAATACTAGGTCCTACCTTGTGAGTTATTGTTAGGGTTAAATAAAACTGTAATGAAAAGACTGTCTAGTTTTACCTGTTTAATAACACTATTACTTGAAAAATGGTCCCATCTTAGGACCTGCTCCTGGAGTTAGTTAGTCACTAAGCAAATCTTTCTATCACTAATGACTTAGCAGAACGGCGTTCTGTCAGTGCTGTGAGTTAGGTGCTAGGCTGTCACCCACCACCCACTTGAAGATTCAGTCTCAGTGAGTTGGAATCAGCTTAATGGTAGTAGACTTGCTTAGCTGATTGGCTTTTGCATATTGTACAGCCAAATAATACGGGATGCTTTTAAAGAGGTACTTTTCTGTGGTCACTTGTGATGGTACATACTGACAGAATGACATGTCTCTTTAGCTCAGTAAATACCTTTTTGCTAGAAAAGGAGAAAGTTCACAGTTAACTGAGCTACATGAGTGAAACTTACCATTAAGTACGTGATTTTTTGTTCTGCTCTAATGTTTTACTCTTGGGTAAATGTTCATGAAAATCTAGAAAAGAAACCAGCAACCAGCTAGAAAAAGACACATCTTCAGGACCTGCGCCAGTGTTTCCTAAAGTGAACACAACCACTCTCTGGGGGTCACTAGAATGATCCAGGCAGATTGCAGAAGTTGATACCTATACTTTAACCTGGATTATAGACTACAGTACAAAAGATTTAAATTGCTAGGGAGATCACTGAGTAATCCCTCCTCTCACCCCCTGCCACCCTTGAAAAGGGTGTGGTAAGTCAGATAAGTTTGGAAGTCTATACATTAGAAGGTTGAATAGGGAAAAATAGGTTGGATAGGGGAAAAATCACTTTTCACCTCTTTATTTAGAAACATGACTAGCCCAGACTTACAGAGTGTTTATATATAGTTACTTGTCAGTTTATAGAAGATCATCGTGTAGTGTCAGGATTTCAATCTCACAGACATCTGAGTCTTTGTTCTCTGATTAAGGCAATATAGAAGTGCTGTCTAACTCTTGTTTAGGAAATTGTTCATGTGGCCCCTTGTGTCACAAGGTCATATTGCCACATCCATTTGTCTGTGAGTAAGTGTTTGCTTGACAGCACAGCAATCAGAATGCTTTTATTCAGCTTAAACAGCTTTCAGTGTTTTAAAAAAGAAGAAACTGGGGCTGAGCCCTGGTGGCGTACTGGTTGTGCGCGGGACTGCGGCCCACTGGGACGGAGGTTCAATTCCAGCAGTGGGGCTGGGCCTCCTACTCCCACCACCGGAGAGCAGTGACGCCCCCCCTCCCCCCCCCCAAAAAAAAGAAGAAACTGAAAGTCTTAATATATTTCTAACTTAGTTTTCTTATTAGCCTTATTTCAACAATCATAAAAATTATATTTTACTGTTGTTGTTTTTCCCCATTGAAGTCTATAGTAACAAACACTGAGGCGTACTAGGCAAAAGAAATTCTAGCTGTTGTGGTTCAGGTTATGTGTCAACTTGATTAGGCCATGATTCTCAGTGGTTTGGTAATTTGGCACTTATGCAATGATGTAGTCATTCTCCCTGGTGTGGTCGTCCTTCATTTTCACTTAAAGTAATTTCCCATATTTGACCAGGTCTTTGGAACCTAGCCTTGTCAGTATGTCAGAAGTGCCAGGTATATGTCTAGAGTCCATACTCACAGGTGGGACTTCCTCCAGCTTTTCATCTTTATAGGAAAAGGGGGGGGAGGTATCTATAGTTGAGCATATTAGATATGGCAAAACTTCCAATACCATCATCTTATTAGTCTCATTGGATTTCTCTTCCTCACTGAGTACTTGGTACTTGTGTTTCTATTTTCTACACTGATACAGTAGGACACCATATTATACTAATTCAGGCAAAATCTTGTCCCTGAAAAAAATACTTGAGCCTACTGTAAGTTTTCACCGAAACACCGGCCTGATAAAGGTGCCAGACCAGCTGCACATGACTTTGTTATACATGGCTATGCATTCTAGGCCCGGTAAACTAAACTCTCTTGCTATGGTTTTGCCAGGGTCCTTCAGAAGTAGGAACTTCTTGCCTTGTCTGGAGAATTTTCTGGACAAAGGCTTCATGCTTAAAAGAAAAAGCACACTGTCTGGGTGATCTGCCAGCTCCACAATTTTCAGCAGAATAATATTGGACTGAATAGCTTTAATTTGTGTTTTTGCCATATGCAAAATTGGGCTGTCGATAATATCTAAGTTGTTATCAGTTATAATTAGATAATATATATAAAGCACTTATAATAGTATCTAGTTCATAGTAAAGTTTAATGGTTGTTAGTCAGAATCGACTCAATGGCAGTGAGATTTTGAGTTTGAGCTATGAGTGCCTTCCTCTTGAGATGGTGGGCTTTCGGTTCTATATCTCTCTGTAGCATCTAATGTAGGATTCTATTACCGTCTATTATTTTGATACTTTTGTAACATCTTTCCACCTCACTATCACTCTCTGCCAGAAACCAAAATTATAATGACAGCAAATCATGGAGATTGGCACAAAACCCAAGAAGGGGCTAAAAAACTAAAATCCAGACATTCCCCTCACCCCGTCTGGCCATTGAGTCCAAACTTTGACTCCTGCCAAACCTGTAAGACAACCCAGAAGTGCTCCTGAGGGTTTCCAAGACTATAAATGTGTTATGAGAATGGTCAGCCTCATCTGCCTCCCTTGAAACACCTGGTGGGGGAAGGGGTGTTGAACCTCCCACCTAACTGTTAGCAACCTAATGTAACCCACTGTGCCACCACAGGTCCTCATGAGAGAAACCACCACCACCCGAGATAAGTGAAAGCCACCCTCTAAGCCGGCGGTGCTCAGCCTGTGGGTCACCACCCCTTTGGAGGTTGAATGACCCTTTCACAGTGGTCACCTGATTCATGGCAGTAGCAAAATGATAGTTCTGAAGTACCAGTGAATGAATTTTATGACTGGGGGAGGTCACCACAACATGAGGAAGTGTATTAATGCTCGCGGCATTAGGAAGGTTGAGAATGACAGCTCTAATCTGACCCCTTTTTAACTGGTAGTCTACACTGGCCAGCAGCCCCACAGCACTATGGTTTGGAAGGAGCAGCATCTCTGTGTTCTGTAGAAGGTTCCTCTTTTACCTTCGTGATAGCTCTGAGTTCCGTACAGTAGTGATATTTACCGACGGCATTTTGAGTCCCTATTCCCCTCTTAGACTTCTCTGCTCCTCTACATGGCATTCCTAGGAAGCACACAGTAAAATGGATTAAGTGCATGTAAATTACTTGGCTGATTGTGGGACTTTGTGCCAAATGAATTCTATGTTTGACCAGCACTAAATTGAGAAAGCAAAGGCACAGCAAGTGTCTTTACATTATTAATCCATTGTCAGGGTTAGTTCTGAGTCCTGGTGACCCTGTGAGTTACAGACAGACTAGAACTGCCCGACGGGGTGTCCTGGACTGTAATTTTTATGGGCGCAAATTGTCAACTTTCTTTCATGCTCACAAACTACTTGTACCACACAGGGACATGAATATTGCTACAAGTTATATGATTTGTAGGTTAGAGAGAGCTAGGGTAACACACTCATTTTTACAGATATTAAACAAAACCCAAAGATGCTAAAAAAATTCCCAAATCTATGCAGGCCTCCAAGCTTCCTGACCAACGTCCTGTATGCTATACTACATATTTTACCTCTAAAAATTTTATAAAATATGCATGGATGTTTAATTAGTATATGTGGTGCATAAACTCTAATATATTGTAAAGTACGCATCTAACACATGAAAAAGATGAATCTATTATGTCATAAATTTGACATTTTATGATATAAGTTTTGAACCCTGTGAATCATAACAAACCATGGAAAACATTGAGAAGAATGGGTATTCCAGACCACTGCATTGTGTTCATACAGAACATGTACATAGACATAAGACCCAAACAAGGGAACACTATATAGTTTAAAATCAGGGAAGTTTCTTGCCAGAGTTGTATCCTTTTATCATACTTATTTTATCTGCATGCTACATAAGTAATCTGAGACTATATGAACTATATGACGAAGAGTGTGGCATCAGGATTGAAAGAAGGCTTGGTAACAACATGCGGCATGCAGATAACACAGCCTTGCTTGCTGAAAACAGACAGGACTTAAAGCACTTAAGATGAAGATTAAAGAAATACTGCCTTCAGTATAAATTGCATCTCAACATAAAACAAAAATCCCCAGAATGGGGTAAATAAGCAACATTATGATAAACGGAAAACAATTGAAGTTGCCAAGGATCTCATCTTGCTTGATTCTACAATCAATGCTCATGGAAGTAGCAGTGAAGAAATCAAATGAAGCATTGCATTGGGAAAATCTGGTGCACAAAACCTCTTTAAAGTGTTAAAGAGCAAGAATGCCACTTTGAAGATTAAAGTGTGCTGACCTCAGCCCTGGTATTTTCAATTGCTTCAAATATATTAGAAAATTGGACAGTGAAAAAGGAGGACTGCAGAAGACTTGATATATTTGAACTATGATGTTGGCAACAAATACTGAAAGTACCATGAACTACAAGAAAAATTAATCTATCTTTAAAGAGAGACAGCTAGAGTTCTCCGTGGAAGCAATGATGACAAGAATTCATCTCACGTTCGTTGTGCTTATTTTCAGGAGAGGTTAGTCCTTGGAGAAGGACTCAAGCTTGGTAAAGTGGAGAGTTAGGGAAAAGAGGAAGAGCCCCAATGAAACGGATTGACACAGTGGCTGCAGCGGTGGGCTCGGACATGACAACCCCCAGGACTAGCAGTGTTTTCTTTCGTTTTACAGAGAGTCCGTTTGAGTTGGAACCAGCTTGACTGACAACAACGAAAGTAAAATGCTAGGTCTAGGAATGCACTAAGCCAGGGCTGCTCACACTTTTAGCACGCAAGTTACTTAAAACATAATGAAGTCAAAATGATCTGCCAACTGCAAAAGTGCAAATCATATATTTATTTATTTATTTATTTATCTATCACATTTAATGATGAATGCATTGAGAATTCTTTATTTGTGCAATGTATGTTTATGTACCTTGCATAGCTGCAGGGTCCATATTGTACCACACAACACAACACAACACAATTAACTATGTACACTTTTTGTCATTACCTGAGTTGACTCTGATGACTTGAACTGAAAGGAATTAGCCAGGGATGCGTAGTCTACACAATAGCTGCTGACAGCCAGCCTCAAGCACACTTCCAAATAATCATCAGTCATGGTGGAATGGTACTTGGACCGTGAATGATCTTTATGTGGGAAAAAGCTGACTCACATAAATAACTAGAGCAGAATAATGTAGTCAAGGAGGTAGCACATTTTCTCATGTTTGGGTACTTTCCCTGTGCGAGTAAATTCCAGAACTGTTCATGTGCTCTGGACTTAAGCTGAATGTTGGCCTGCAGTGTCAAAATCTCCCATTCCGTATGAAAGTGATATGTTTTCGTCTTCTTACTTGGTCGAGCTCCCCCACTCACCTTAATACATTTAAGAGAAAAAAACCCAAAGTCTAAAAATTGGCAATAATTTAGCTTGACAGTTTTGTTGCACTTAGTACAGCTGTTTGCGCATGCATTTGACACCTCAGATTGTATCTGATTGGCTGCTCTGTTTATCACTTAAGTGACGAATTGAGGATAGGCTTGCATCTTTTTTTGATGCCATGCAATCTACCCATACTACATTTGCATTGGACTAGTAGATCGTGATCAACGTACTGGGCACCCCTGCACTAAGCATATATTAGTGCTCTGTAACTGTGAGGAGCCCTGTTTGCATAATAAGTTACGCTTTGAACTGCTAAGCGCAAAGTCGGTAATTCAAAACTACCAGCCACTCTGTAGGAGGAAGATGATGCTTTCTTCTCCCATACACATACACAGACTCGGAAAACCGTCGACTTTCCTCTATTTTCTCTTAATAAGGTTGCTATCGAGAAAGATTTTATGAAGAATGTGGCATCAGGATTGGAGAAAGTTTTATAAACAACTTCTAATATGCAGATGAGACACAACCTTGTTTGCTGAAAGTGAGAACTTGAAGCACTGGCTGATGAAGATCAAGGATTGCAGCCTTCAGTATAGATCATAACTCAATGTAAATAAGACCCAAATCCTCACAATTGGACCAGTAAGTTACATCATGATAAACGGAGAGAAGGTTGAAATTTCCAAGGATTTCATGTTGCTTGGATCCACAATCAATGTCCATGGAAAAAGCAGCATTCAAGATGTCAAGCGGCTCATTGCTCTGGGTAATTCTGCTGCACAAAACCTCTATAAAATGGTGAAAAGCAAGGAGGTTACTGTGGCAGTCATGTGCCTATGTTAATTTTATGATTGAAATGTAGGGGTGGGTCTGGCCTGTTACTCTGGAGATAGCCATTGAGTAGCCAATGAGGCCTCTATGTGAGCATGGCTTTCACTTTAGACTCCTGGGAAATCTCACGATATTTCCCTCGTGAAGATGAGAAGCTATCTTCCCCAGTTGTTGGGAGTTAGTTTCAGAAGCGATTAATCACAGGCAAGCTGGCAGCGTTTGAGAAGCTGGAGGAGCCGGCGGAGAGACCACACAGCTTTGCCCTGATGGAGCCCGACCTCTGAAGCTGGAGCAGCATGCTGTTGATGGATCCTGAGCCCTGGAAGCAAGGAGCTATGGGGAGACCCCTGTCAGTGCCAGAACTCTGTACCCACTGACCTGTGACTTCATGAATCAGAAGGAGACTTTCTGGACTGATTTCAGGCATATGGGTTAATATCAGACTTGTGACTTTAAGCTGGACTGGGCTGGGATTTTTTCTCAATGTCCTGTTCCTCTTGAATATAAACCCATTCTTTATATCCATATGCGTATCTCTGAAATTTGTTCCTCTAGTCTACCAAGACTAACTCAGTTACTTTGAGGAGTTAGATGTGCCTGACCTAAGACATAATATATTCAATTTCATATAAATTAATGTGAAAATTGGATATGAATAAGGAAGACTGAAAAAGAATTGATGCATTTGAATTATGGTGAAGAATATTGAAAGTATCATTAACTGCCAAAAGAATAAACAGATCTTTCTTGGAAGAAATACAACCAGAATGCTCCTTAGAGGTAAGACACTTTATTTTATATTCTTTGGACATGCTGTCAGGAGACACTAGCTCCTGGAGAAAGACATATGCTTGGTAAAGCGCAGAGGTAGAAAAAATAAAAAGGCCTTGTCCACGATGGAACGACACAGTGGTCCCACCAATGTGAGGCTGGCACTGGCCCAGGACCTCTTGTATTCTGTCAGACACAGGGTTGCTGTGGGCCAGAACGAGCTCGCTGTCGCCTAACAACAGCAGCATGGGGTTGCCGTAAGTTGGAATAGACTTGACGGCGGTGATTTTGAACTTTGTAGAATTTTACCACTCTTTTTTTGTATGGATGAGACTTGATGGGAGAAATTTAGATAACTTGTCTAAGCTGAGAAAGTTTGAAACATTCTAGAAATATTAAGCCTGTTGTTGTATTCTCTTATAAATCTACCTCAAACAGGCTTTCTCTCATAACACCTGCACAACTCATATCACTCAACTTTCATAGCACACCTTTCTTTCATATCACACTACTCAGTTCCCCAGCTATTTCCTCACTGCCCTATTTAGTAATCTCCTTTTACACTTACCTTACTGCATATATCAGCAACACACAATTAGTTGACCAAACCCTGTTAGGTAAACATTACCAGGATAGCATTTTCTCTTGATTTTTCTCCTCTATCATTAGCTACTCTTAGTATGTTCTGTCAGTTTTTCCTTTTCTCCCAGCCTTTAAAATTGATGTACCCTGAACTCAGTCGATCAACATATTTGCTTTCCCCCCCGTTTATACTGTGGTCTTGGTGCTCTCACGCAGTCTCAATGGTTCTAAACCATTTCTATGCTGGAGACTCCCAGATTTATATACACAACCTTACCTTCTCCCTTGAACTCCAGACTCATAAATTGCATTGACTGCTTGACACCTTTAGTAGAATGTCTAATAGGCGTCTGAAACTTAACACAAACAGAGCCAAATTCGTGTAACCCTGCCAGAATAATTGGAGTTTTGTGCTTTCCACCTTCACTACCAACTGGTCAGTTTGTCATATTGTGCTGACTTATGTGCTGCTGTGATGATGAGAGGAGCTATGCCATTGGCATTTCACATACATACCAGAAGAGTTGCCCATTAGCCAGTGAAAATTATGTGGATCGCACATAACGTTGTCTGACTTTCTTGCTTTGGACACATCATTGGGAGGGATCATTCACTAGAGGAGGACAGCATGTTTGCTGATGCAGAGAACCAGAAAGGGCTACGGAGACCCTAGGTGAGATAGATTGCCACCGTGGCTGTGGTGATGGAGTTGAACTTGCTGGCAATTGTGAGGATGATACAGAACTAGGGAATGGTTCATTCTTTTGTAGGAGGGTGCTTCAATTTTTTTGTGTGGCAAAAATGGAATTAAGTGATAATGAAATTTTATCACCATTTTTTGAAGTTCCCTTATACAAAAGTTGACTCATGGCAGATAGCAGTAGCAACAGGTTCCATTTTAATTTGAAAGACTTAGCTCATAGTCTGTACCAGTGATTCTCAGCCTTATTAATGCTGTGACCCTTTAATACAGTTCCCATGTTGTAGTGACCCCAACCATAAGATTATTTTTGTTGCGACTTCATAACTGTAATTTTGCTACTGTTAGGAATTGTATTGTAAATATCTGATACGAAAAATGTATTTTTGTTATTACAAGTTGAACATAATTAAAGCATAGTGATTAATCACAAAACAGTATATAATTATATATTGTGAAATATTTATTTCTAATAACAAATAAATGAAATGTCTTGAAGCATGGTGTAGCATGGATAAGTTTTCACCTTGGGTACTTGTATGTGGGCATATCTGCACGTGGGCAGACCTGCCTGGAGACAATAGAGGAGTGGAGTCTCGGTTCCTAAGGCCATCAGAAATAGTTTTTACCGATAGTTTTAGGCGACCCCTGTGAAACAGTCATTTGCCCCTACAAAGGGATTATGACCCACAGGTTAAGAACTGCTGCTCTATACTTTGTTCAGTGATCACCATCTCTCTACTTCAACTGTTTTGGTTGGCCAACTTTACACTGAGCACCCCAAATTTGTAAAACTATCATTTAATGTATTATGTTAGTCTGGGTAGTCTAGAGAAACAAATTCATAAACACTCATATGTAGTAAGGGAGAGGTATATATACCAGAGCAATTGAACATTGAGAAAAACATCCCAACTCAGTCCATTCCAAGGTCGTAAGTCCGATATTAGCCCATATATCCAACAGCAATCTATAAAGTCCTCTTCAGACTCATGAAGCACATGCAACGACACCAGGATAATCACAGGCCAATGGGTTCAGTCTTATGTATCCAGTGGCAGTGGAAGCATCTCAGCGCTGGCAGAGACCTCTCTATGACTTCTCAAGTATCTCAGCACTTGCAGGAGCCTCTGTCTGGCTTTTCTGGCTTCAGAGGTATGGTTCCATCAGGGTGAGCCCATGTGGCTTCTCTTCCAGGATGTCTCATGGGAGTCGGCCTTGCGTCTTGCCAGTACAGCATCTCCAAGGGACTGAGTATCTCACCTCCAAAGAGGAAATATGGCTGAATTTCCCAGCATTCTCAGGAGAAAGTCATACCCACATGTGGTCTTATTGACCATCTCCAGACTGACAGGCTAGATTCCACCGCTACACTCTTAGTCCTCAAATTGACACTAGATTAAATTAATCTAGCGACTGCCACATATACTAAAGTGCCAAATGGTTGTAAGAAAGAAGTAGCATTTATAAAGTCATATCCCTTTTGCAGTGGACTGAGAACTCCAGCATCAGTGCTGTTGAGGTGGGTAAAAATGCCCTCCCTTTTCTGTCCTCAGAGATCATGGGGTTAAAGAGCTAGTTGGGTTTTGTGTTGATTACAGTTACAGTTCTGCTCCTCCAAATTTTTGACCTTGGAAAGGTAACCTACAACCCAAGAACATTGCTGACAGGTCACTTCTTTCTTTCTTTCTTTCTTTCTTTCTTTCTTTCTTTCTTTCTTTCTTTCTTTCTTTCTTTCTTTCTTTCCTCTCTCTCTCTCTCTCTCTCTCTCTCTCTCTCTCTCTCTCTCTCTCTCTCTCTCTCTTTCTTTCGCTTGCAATAATCTTTTTAAAAAATCATGGGCTGAGCCCTGGTGGCGTAGTGGTTGTGCACGGGACTGTGGCCCACTAGGACGGAGGTTCAATTCCAGCAGTGGGGCTGGGCCTCCGACTCCCACCACCGGAGAGCAGTGATGCCCCCCCCCCAAAAAAAAATCATATATTTTCAGATATAGCATTCCATAGTTCAATCACTTTGAGCAGTATTAGACAATTGTTACCACATTCAGGTTGGTTTTCTTTTAATCATTTTAGTGGGGCCTTGTACAATTCTTATCATAATCCATCCATTCACCCATTGTGTCAAGTACATCTGTACATGTGTTTTCATCATCATTTTCTAAACCTTTTCTACTTGAGCCTTTGGTATTAGCACCTCACTTCCCCCTCTTACCTCTGCCACCCTCACTACCTCACGAACCCTTGATAATTTGTAAATCATTATTTTTTCATGTCTTACACTGAGTGATGTCTCCCTCTACCCACTTTTCTGTTGTCCATACCCCTGGGATGAGGTTATAGGCAGATCATTGTGATAAATTCTCCCTTCTCCCCCCACCTTCCCCTTCCCCTCTTGGTATGACTACTCTCAATATTGGCTCTGAGGGGTTTATCTGTCCTGGATTCCTGTGTTTCCAGCTGTTATCTGTGCCCGTGTACATCCTCTTGCTTGGCCAGATTTGTAAGGTAGAATTGGGGTCATGATAGTAGGGGCATGGGGGAGCATTTAGAACTAGAGGAAAGTTGTGTGTTTTGTAGGTGCTACACTGACTTGTCACTTTTCAACTCAGGTAACTTTCCTTTGACTTTTTTGACCCCCTTTCTGGTTTGTTTGTTTTTTGTTTTTTGTTCTGCCATCTTCTACCCAGAGAAGATGCTTGACTACTATCTTTTTCTAACCAGGTATATAAAAATTCCCACTGAATATTGTCCCCTGCTTAGAATTGTACTCTAGGTTAATCTTGTACATTCCAGTGTGATCCTTCCCCATTAATTATTATTAATGAAACCATTTTCTCTACGTGAGCTATTTACTGAATAGAAAGCCTACAGTCCTTGCATTGCCAGCATTTTGAAGTAAGATCGAAATGTCTTGGGTGTAGGAGTAAAGATGATTGCATCAGAAAACATGTGGAAAGGGTATTACAGTTTTCACAGTTCTTCTCAAGATGTCAGTCTTTGTCAAAGAAATAACAATATACCCAGAAAAGGAACAGATTCTATTCACACTTCTTCTCTTCGGTGATAGAAGTAAAAATTAACAGTAATGGAAGGAAAATATGAATTCAAATACAAAGATATTTGCATCTTCCTTAACTTCTTCTTACTCAAGCTATTGTGAGCTGCTGTTTCTTATAATTAGTAAACCTCAGAGCCCTGAGGGACAGGGACAAAATGTTGACCAAGAATCTCCCCTCTTGCAAGGGGTACCTAGATCCTGGGGGTTTGCCATGGCTGTCCTGGGACTGTGGGACACTGTTGGGAAAGCTTCTCTAGTAGTGTTCCTGCTCCCTCTCTCACTTTGTGTCGTCTTGATCTTAAACATGCATGGATGGTCAGGTTTGCCTCTGCATTTATGTATTCCAAATTCTTAGACCTTAGATTTCAGGAATCTTGGTGGTTTAGTGGTTAAGTTCTCACTCGGCTGCTGAGCACCAGAGGTTGGTGGTTCAAGTCCACCAGCAGCTCCATGGGAGAAAAGTGTGGCAATCTGCTGTCATTGAGATACAGTTTTAGAAGCCTAGTAGAGACAGTTCTACTCTGGTTTACAGTGTAGTTCAGAGTTGCCATTGGCTCGATGGCAATGAGTTTTTGGTTTTTTGAAGTCTTGGATTTATTATCATTTGTAATCATTAAATGCTGAATATGTGTTATCACAAATTCAACTCTTTTTGAAACAAGGTTGTGCTTCTTTAGGAGGATAAGAAGAAATTGGTCATGTTCAGGTATCACAAGAATTCAGGGGAAAAGTTAGATACTCATAGAGTGATGCGCATATACTAGGAGACTTCAAAAGGTCCTGGAACAATCCCAGTATTGTTCATTTTTTACCCCTCATGAATTCTTCTACCCAAACCCTGCCTATGTCATCCTCTAACTATAACTGCTATTTGCATAGACTTGTAATTTATGGCACTTCCTGTTTACAGATAAAGAGATGGGGTCACTCTGTGACTTGAACCATGCTAGCAGCTTCGCTTGAACAGTCACTGATTCTTGGTTCTTCCTCAGGGAAGAGGCCAGGGTTGGAGCCTGGCGCAAGGCATTTGAACCTTTCTATGAAGTACTCCATGAAGGAGAATGTAGGTGGGCATGACGTGCAAATTTGAATTTGGATGAGCACTCTCCTTTTTTAGTTTCACCGATGGAGATTCTGTAGCCTTGTCGTACAATAAAATATTTCCGGGAAATGTGTGAGTGACCTAAAGGAGGAAATCAGAATATGTCTTCTTGTGTCTTCCTCACTCTTTGCAGTGTCTATCGACAGCATATTTTACAGAATCACATGTAATGTATCAGGTGAAATGTCAGCAGTCTTCTAGGGCCCATGTTTATGAAAGACCCGGAGGAGAACTGGCTGTGCACTGTAAGGTGGTGGGCTTACACTGGGCTGACAGTGAGGGGAGCTAGTCCATCTGCCCCATGTACCAGAGATAAAACAGATAAACCTGCAGTAAGCATTGCAGATGTCCCTAGAACTTTAGAGATACAGAAAATATAAGAGCCATATTATTTTTGCGGGGGGGATATCACTGCCCTCTGGTGGTGGGAGTAGGAGGCCCAGCCTTTGCTCCTGTGGAGCTGGAATTGAACCTCCATCCCAGTGGGCCACAGTCCCGTGCACCACCACTGCGCCACCAGGGCTCAGCCTGCCATATTAATTATTTTCTGAACATTCTTTCTGGAGAACTTTATAAAACTATATGGGGAAAAAAATGAAAGGTTAGTATAATCATAAACTTTCCTAGCTTTGACTACTCCCAGGGAGAAGCATAAGGAAGGTTACTTGAATTTGGAGTCACTTGTTCAACAAATATCGATTGAGTGCCAGGCACTGTTCCAGTCATTGATGATAGGATAGTTAATCCTTGCACACATATTCTCTTGTTGATGTTGTATGGTGCAGGAAGGTGAGATGGCACAGTATCAGATATGAGTGGTAGGACATAATAAAATACGATAAAGGGCTAGACAACTTTAAAGTGGACGTCAGAGAAGCTTAAATTTCAGCTAAAGCTTAAATGACAGCAAAGAATCGGGTAGGTGAAACATCCCTGGAAGAAACATTTCTGGCTGAGAGTACACTGTAAAAGTTAAAGGTTGGAATAGGTTTGGTCTGCCCTAGAAGGAAGGAGTGGAAGAGAGAGAATTGGTGGTAGGTAGACAGGAGATACACGTTTACTAGAAGACTGTTAGGCTGGAACCAGGAGGCCTTGTCAAGGAGTTTGAATTGTATGCCTCTGAAATAGAATGCTATTTGTCATTAGAAGATTTGATGTGAGGGAAAGATATAACACATTTCTTATTTAAATTTTTTTTGTCTTAATACTTGCAACAGTGTGGGCATGTAGAGAGTTAAGAATAGAAGCAGAAAGACCAGTGATGAAATAGAATGGTCTAGGGCAATGGTTCTCAACCTGTGGGTTGCAAACCCTTTCGGAGTCAAACAACCCTTTCACAGGGGTCATCTAAGGCCATGGGAAAACACATATTTCTGCCCACATGCAGATATGCCCACATACAAGTACCCGGCGTGAAGACTGTTACCTATCCTACACCATGCTTCAAGACAAAATTTCATATATTTGTCATAAGAAATAAATATTTCACAATATTTGATTACATACGGTTTTGTGATTAATCACTATGCTTTAATTATGTTCAGTTTGTAACAATGAAAAAGATGCTGCATATCAGATATTTATATTATGATTCATAACAGTAGCAAAATTATAACAAAAATAATTTTATGGTTGGGGGTAACCACAACATGAGGAACTGTATTAAAGGGTTGCAACATTAGGAAGGTTGAGAACCACTGCAGTTCCTCGTGAGAAAGACTAGGCTATCTACTCCTGTAAAGAGTTGCAGTCTCAGAAACCCACAACAAGGGGTCATTATATGTCAGCATTGACTCTGTGGCAGTGAGTTTGGAATTGCAAGGTCAGCAGTTCAAACCTACCAGGTTGCTTCAAAGGAGAAAGATGAGGCTATCTGCCTTCATAAACCTTCAGGAATCATCTATTCAGGGTTGCCGAGAGGCAGAATGAACTCAGTGTGGGTGATTCATTTTAATATAAGGACTATAAGACACATTTATGTGTTAATGGGAATGGTTCATTAGAGAAGGAGAGTTTTATGATACAAGAAAAAAAATGAGCTAATTGTAAAAACATACTGTGCGTAGACAAGAAACAGTAGATTTTGAAAGGAGAGCCGGGACATTTAAAAATATAAATGAGGAGAAACAGAGTTAATGGATACAACCACTGATAAGATCATGGTTAGATGATAGAATAATGATGGAATAATGGTGACATTTTTGTATCTCACTTACATTCCTTTTATTAATAAATATAAGATAGAAATCTTCTAAAAGTGCGAATAAAGAAAAGACTTAAAGTTTTCATGTGTTTTACTTCATAAGATCATTTTATTGGGGACTATTACACTCATAACAATCCATGCATCAGTTGTATCACGCATATTTGTACAGATGTTGCCACTATTACTTTCTAAGCATTTACTTTCTATTTGAGCCCTTGGTATCAGCTCCCCTCCCCCCTATCACCATTGATAAATTGTTATTATTTTCATATTTTACATTGACTGATGTCTCCCTTCCCCAACAGTTTCCGTTTGTCCCCCTGATGGGAAATACACACAAATTCCTCCCTTCTTCCCCCTCTGGCTATTGCTACTTCCATTTCTGTTCCTGAGGGGTTTATCTGGTCTTGATTTGTGTGAGCTTTTATCTGTACCTGTGCACATGCTCCAGCCTTGCTGGCAGTGAAAGGCAGGGCTGGAGTCATGATAGTGGAGGGGTGAGGAAGCCTCAAGGATCGTTGGGATAGTGTGTTTCCTCAGTGCTATCCTGCGCCCTGGTTGACTCATCCTTTCCTTTTGATTCTTCTGTTATAGGATGTCCTACAGATGGGTTTTGGGTCTCTGCTCTTAATCCTCTCACTCTCAATATGTTTTTTTGTTTGTTGGTTTGTTCACGTGTTTTAAGAACCTAGAGAAATTCCAACTCATAGCACCCTATAGGACAAAGTAGAATTATCCTTGTGGAGTTGAAAGTCTTATCTTTCTCTTAAGGGATGGCTGGCGGTTTTGAAGTGCTAACCTTCTTGTTTTCTGGTTAGCAGCCCAACATGTAATGTACTACGCTACCAGCTCCTAATATGAGACCATCTTTCCTAGATCAGGGCTACCCTTTCCTTAATTTTTTTTCTTGTTCAGAGCTCAAAAACTTCAAAATTAATTTTTTAAAAATCATTTTATTGGGGACTTATACAATTCTTATGAAAATCCATACATCCATCCATTGTATGTCAAGCATACTTGTTCATTTGTTGACCTCATCATTTTTCAAAACATTTGCTTTCTACTTAAGCCTTGGTATTAGCTCCTCAGTTTTTCCTCTCCCTCCCTCCACCTTCATGAATCCTTGATACTATATAAATTATTATTTTGTCATATTTTATACTGTCTGATGTCTCCCTTCACCAACTTTACTGTTATCCATACCCCATGGAAGAAGTTATATGTAAATCCTTATAATCGGTTCTCCCTTTTTACCCCACCTTCCCCTCCACCCTCCTGGTATGGCCACTCTCACCACTGGTCCTAAAGGGATTATCTGTCCTGGATTCCTTATTTCTGGTTCCTATCTGTACCAGTGTACATCCTCTTGTGTAGCCAGATTTGTAAGGTAGAATTGGGATCATGATATTGCAGGTGGGGCAGAGCGTTGAAGAACTAGAAGAAATTTGCATGTTTCATCATTGCTGTACTGCACCCTGACTGACTTGTCTCCTCCCTGTGACCCTTCTGTAAGGGGATGCTCCGTTACGTACAGATGGGCTCTGGGCCCCCAATCTGTACTCCCTCTCATTTACAGCGGTGTGATTTTTAGTTCTTTGATGCCTGATACGTGATCCCTTTGACGCCTCGTGGTCACAAAGGCTGGTGCGCTTCTTCCATGTGAGCATTGTGCTTCTGAGCTAGATGGCTGCTTATTTACCTTGAAGCCTTGAAGATCCCAGACACTATGTCTTTTGATAGCCGGGCACCACCAGCTTTCATCACCACTTTCGCTTATGCACACGTTTGTCTTTGGTGATTGTGTTGGGAAGGTGAGAAAATGTCAATTCAAAATTCCTTTTTATTGTCTAATACGTAGTACTTAAATGTTAGCTCATATATCCTCTTTGTTGTAACAGAAAAATCAACAAAAATTTATTGAAAATGTATTTTCAAGGGATTCATTCTAAACAAGATAAAAAAGTCCTCACTTAGGAAATATTAGGTGTCATTGATAAAAAAGATTGTTTTCTTCCTTCTCTTTTCACTAGTTAGGAATTTGACCTTCAAACTGAAAAGATTAAAATAAACGTGGTTGGGAATGGATTCATTCTCATAGTAGGGAAGAAGATGGGAGTGGAAGTGGGGAAAGGAGAGTAAAGGAATATCAGCTGTTTTAAATTAATTCTTATTTTAGTTTTCTGCTAGATTGCATCCTAGGAATTTCAAAGTACTTTGAAATTGAATTTTGGGATTTCCATTCATCATGATTTTTAACTAGACTGCTAGTACTTACTAAAGGTGATTCCTTCCCCCTTAAAAGAGAACATTCTCTATGGAAAGAGCAGTGGCCCTAATTTTTATTCCTTGCAAAATTCTAGAACCAGTGAATAATTTGGTTAAAAAATAAAAGTATAGTAATAAGTAAATAATTTGAGGTGTATAAAAATGCATAATTTTCTTTCTTTTTTTTTTTTTTTAAGGCATCACTGCCCTCAGGTGGTGGGAGTAGGAGGCCCAGCCTTTGCTCCTGGGAGCTGGAATCGAACCTCCATCCCAGTGGGCCGCAGTCCCGTGCACAACCACTTCGCCACAGGGGCTCAGCTGCATAATTTTCTTTTTTAATGCATAATTTTTTTTTTTAATTTTTTGGGCATCACTGCTCTCTGGTGGTGGGAGTAGGAGGCCCAGCCCCACTGCTGGAATTGAACCTCCGTCCCAGTGGGCCGCAGTCCCGCGCACAACCACTACGCCACCGGGGCTCAGCCCTAATGCATAATTTTTAAAGTAGATTTTCTCTTAGGAGTTTTTTTTGTTGGGCACTCAAAGAAATGGTATAGTTGGAGTGTGTCTTGATTTAAATAGTGTGTGGGAAACTTCTCATGACTTTTTCTTCTTTAGATCAGAGGCAAAACAACTGCCATCCTAATTACTGTGTATATGAGGCACTTAATAAGATAGTGAAATTATATTCATAGTGTTGGTTCTTAAATCATTAACCTCCATAAGGGCTTGTTGTCGGGGACCAAAGAGACCCCAAATCTTACATAAAGTTTAAGGAGAGCATCTATTACTGTAAATCTTTAAATGGGAAAGTCAAGACAAAGACACATCATACAGATGAAAGAGACCATTAGCATGAAATTGTAATGGTGTCCAAGGGTTTACAGGGAATCCCAAGCTTAAATAGGACGCAGAAGGACAAAGGGGACTCTTGCAGAAGAATAATTTTCAGTAGATCAGTACATCACCATTACAGATGAGACTACAAATCGGTATAAAACCATGATTGAGACATGAACAGTATGCTAGATAGAAAGCTTATAATATTGGTTCAAGGTCCTCCAACCAAGGCAGCCAAAATATGACTCATGGTCCCATGTACCTCAGTATCCAAAATTCCATCAAGATATACCCAAGAAAGTCTTTAAAGACTAAACCATTCCTTCCTGAACATACTAGGGGAGTGGTAGTGATCTCTGCTTAATGTACTCTACCTTAGGGCAAGGCTATTTACATTGCCACATAATGACTAGAAATAATTCATTGAAGGCTAAATATTTGTGAACTCAAAATTGAATTTAGGGCTTTCATCATAAATAGCAGCCTTCCACAAACTTAGTTCTAGAATTTAAGTTCTAATATCGTATCTAGTGAGATACCTTGAGATTTTGTTCTTGACTCTGTCATGACCAACAGTCTTGAGAAACCAAGATCAACCAACATCATAGGCAATAATGATGAGGAACCAACATCATAGGCAAGTGAAGAGAGCTAATACAATAGATGACATAGTTACATGGAATATCATCTCAATGACTGGATAAATTCTCTTGTTTAGCAGTCATTTGGGTACTGTTTCATTCATGGATTTGGATTTATTATAAGTTTTGTATCAACTATTGTTGTAGATGTTGGGGATACAAGAGAAGACAGAGAAATGAGTCACAGTCTGCTTTCAAGGACCTTATCTCTGCTAAAGGCATACAGCAATGTCAGCTGTATGTTAACCCAGTGATGTGTTACTGAGGTCCCCTGGGTCACAAAGATGGGAATGGTCAGTTCACCCAGAGGGTGCCTTTCTTTCAATTACCCTCTTTCTGCAGGAGAGTCATCACTTCAAACTTTTCTAGCCTTCTTTAAAAGCCTTATGAAGCACCTCTTGATGGCCTCTTGATGTTTAAATGTCAGGAATGCATCTCATTAATCTCTGTACCCTCTTCTGCCCCACCCTCACCCCCACCACTCTCACAAAGCACCATTCCCAGAACTTCCAGCCAAGAGAATAGTTGCTCTTTGTTTCTTATACCTTTGAAGGGACCTAGCTACTTCTTTTTATGCAAATATGAATACCTTACTTATGCAAATGTTGAACATTAACACATCCTAGTGCCCAGGAGCAATGTTCCCTCAAACATTACATTGTTCAGGAGTAACAAACTATGAAGGTTAAGTGTGTAGGAACAGTTTAATCTTGTAATCAAATAAAACTTACTCTAGTTAACCCAACACATGTAATAATGTATCTCATCATTATTGTGCTGCATTGTAATTAGTCAAATAGAAAATAGCTGACCTAACAGAATGTAATTAGTATTTCTTTTACTGCATTGAAAATAGATTTTTGTGAATTTCCTTTTTTGTTAGTTATTATAGTTACCTATAATTATCTTTACAGTTGAGTTTTTCTCCACATAAGTATAATTTGATCTTTTTAATAGACTCATAAACACACACACATACACACATGTAAACACTTTGACACAAAGGTTAGAAAAACAAAACACTCGCACTTCCAGTTTCTGGGATTCCCTCCTCTGTCTTCTAGTGTGGTAAGGGAAAAGACCCCAAATTAAAAAATATTCTATTAAGATGCTTTGTTATGCCTTAAACAGGACAGAGACAAAGCAATGATAATTCTCACATATGAGGGAAACCACTAGCATGTACCCTGTGCAGAGTCCAATGGAAACTATTGAATCACTTGTGGTTCTAATGACATAAAATGGAGAACAAAGGAAATCATGCTTGGTGACAGGTCAATTCATCACTGGAACTATGGAAGTGAGAAGGGAGGAATGCAGCTGATTGCTTATGTACTACATAAAGAACAGGCTTAAGAGATTACAGTATTGGTTTTTGGTCTTGGATTACTAATCACAGAATCAGCTGTTTAAACTCACTGGGCTACTCCATAATGGAAAGATGAGGCTGTGTGTCCCTGTAAAGATTTAGTCTCAGAAACCGTATATAGGATCACTTTTGTGATGGAAGTAGATTTGGATTTTGGTTTGACTCTGTGGGAGGCTGCCTCATGATCAGGTGACTCTAAGTCATATAGTCACAAAGTAGTTGGAGGAGAATGCCAGGACCTCAATCTTTAATTTCAATTGTAAATGAACCAAAAAGGGGCCCTGCTTAGTGTGCACAGAAATCAAGTCAAGTCTTTGAGAAGAAGTAGTAGCGTTATTGCAAAGTGCTAAGCAAGAAGCCATTAAGACAGTTTTCCAGATCTGACTCCTAAAAGGAGTGGATCGGTAAATTATATATGTTCACAAAAAGGAGAGGGATAAGATTAGAGAATGGGTTGAACTCATGTATGCCTCAGTTCCTCCACACTGGACATGGACCTTACCCATAGAATATCATAGCTTGAAAGAAAGCCTATGTTATCCCTCTTTCTATATGAGATGTTGAAACTTATAGAAGTGTGTTTCCTGATGCTACACTAGTATTGTAAATGCCTTTGACATTCCCTTTGACACTCCCTTTGACAGAAAGTTACTGTTTTTTCTACCACACAGAGTTGTCCCCTCCGGCATGAGTTCTTGATAGTTTATAAATTATTATTATTTTGACATGTCTTATACTTTTTGACATCTCACTTTACCTACTTTTCTGTTGTCCAATCCCCAGGGAGGAGGTTATATGTAGATTCTTGTGATTGGTTCCCCCTTTTTACCTCACCTTATCTCCACCCTCCTAATATTGCCACTCTCACCACTGGTCGTGAAGGTTCATCTGTCCTGGATTCCCTGTGTTTCCAGTTCCTATCTGTATCAGTGTACATCCTCTGGTCTAGCCGAATTTGTGAGGTAGAAGTGGGATCATGATGGGGTGGGAGGACAGGGAAGCATTTAAGAACTAGAGGGAAGAAGTTGTATGTTTCATTGTTGCTATACTACACCCTGACTGGCTTGTCTCCTCCCTGAGACCCTTCTATAAGGGATGTCCAGTTGCCCACAGATGGGTTTTGGGTCCCAACTCTGCATTTTTACCCTGTTTACAATAAGATGTTTTTGTTCTTTGATGTTTGATACCTGATCCCATTGACACATTTTTTTTTTTTAATGTTGAGACTCCCTTCTATTCCTCTTTTGTTGAATATTTTAAAAATCAGGAATGGGAATTTGT
The DNA here is from genome assembly GCA_004026705.1 of Nesogale talazaci. Classification (NCBI taxonomy): domain Eukaryota; kingdom Metazoa; phylum Chordata; class Mammalia; order Afrosoricida; family Tenrecidae; genus Nesogale; species Nesogale talazaci. Next base: position 236,719 of record PVJH01001069.1, read on the forward strand.
CCCGGCCTGCGGGTCCGTAATTCGCAAGTCCTGGAAGGAGGAGTGGGAATTGGGGGGACAGGAGACGCGAGAAATGGAGACAAGACAGGATTCTGATCAAGTCTCGTTTATTGGGGAAAAGTAGACCGGTTTTATAGGACAGGCAAGCTTTGGGCAATTAGCATATGGTGATCTTCAAAATTAACAAGTGAAG